>VZRN01006818.1:2424195-2451132 GCA_013397935.1 Dasyornis broadbenti
GGAGGAGGAGTGGAAGATTGCGTACTGTAAGTTAAAGGTCTAGGCAGGTGAACTTTAAAAATAACCTGGGCTCTCATCAATCACTTTGAAAAACAAACACATTAAAACCCACCTAAAGTGGTCTACCAGCAAAAAAACTTGACTTTCACTATGCATAATACACGACTCACGTAAATTATTCTTTGTGAGGATTATAACACATCTTGCTAATGCTTTCCCCTTGTCTCCTATACTCTACAAAAATTCCATTACTATTCTTGTCTTCCTGCCTTAAGAGAATAAATAATAATAAGCTCATTGTCTATAAGGTTTATGGGTGTTCAAAGCTGCCAGTCACCTGCCATTTCCATGTAAAGTACAAACCCAAGCAGACTTGTCCTTGAGAGATTTGTAGGGCAGCTGAGCTGGTAGTAGTGACCCTTAGGCTTTCTGAGCCCATTCTGTATCAGAGTTTGCAATAAAAACGTTGTTCTCTCTCTGTCAAAAGACACTTCCACCAAACAGCTCTGAATGCAGCTCCCATGCTTCATATTCCTGTGTAAGGTCAGACCAGAGGTGAGGGATGCTGAACAGAGCTGTGATTTTGCACGTTCCACAGCAACCTTGAGTTGCTTCCTTGAGTCCACACTCTTTCCCTTTGTAGGGTCAATACATTTTAACAGCATATACAGAATAGAAGGAATAAAAAAAGGAGATAAGGAATAAAAAAGGAGATAAGGTCTGACAGAAAACATAACAGAAAATAAGTATATGCAGTGCATAGACTGCTGTGTGTCAAGTAATAAGGAAGAGGGAGAGAAGAGCAAAACTGAACTATATTGGATTGCAGTGCAAAAAGAAAGGAAGCAGCAGTATGGGGGGGATGAATGGGAAGATACTAATCCCACTTCACAACTCCTTCTTGGTCGCCTCCCAGGCTCCTCTAAAAAGTTGTATTTTGTTTGCTAACTACACAATACACCTGAAACAGCCTGGTTTGAAATCACACAGACATTAAAAATCCTCGGCTTTTGAGTTGCTACTCCTAATAGCGAAAGACCAATGTAGAAGCCACTGAAGAAGTTGATTTGGCAAGAAACACCAAGACACAAGTATCGCAGCAGGATCTGATACTTTGCCGCTTCCCTTCCCAAACTGTCTCCTCTGCACTAGGCTAATGCTTCTCCCTGTGAGAGGCAAATGAACAAGGGAGCTAGCGAGAGCTGTATTTATTTTCGGTCACCATCACCAGCTTAAGGAACCTGAGTGGGAACTGAAAGCAAGGTATGAAGTTCTGGAAACAAAACTCTTCATACTTTTGCAACCATGCAGGAATTTTTGGTTCAGATACTCTGCTTAGCAGAGAAGTGTACATAACAATGTCAGTGCTACTGCTGGCATTATGTGGATGAAATAAAAATATAGAAGTGTCAATGACAACTTAAAGACAAAACAAAGTGAACATAAGGTCTCGACAGAGAAATGATTTCTTTGACCACCACTGTTTCGTACATTTCTTTCTCTCTAGCATGATTTTTTCAGGGACTGGGTTAGCCTCAGGATTGATCCCATTGCTTCCAGTATGGAAATCTATTGAGACTTGCATGTAAAAAGTTAATTAAAAGTTGAATAAAATAATAACAGAGATCAAAGAATGTCTATTCCCCAAGTTCATGCCAAGATCCGTATGTATGTAATGTTTCACACAAACAGTGTAAGCTATTTCAAGATGTTCTTTTCAGTAAAGATTTTGACAAAGAATAAAATGTTCCCATTATCCTTTTCTAATGGATTTATTCAAATTAAATCAGAAGTTAAAACAAGAAAGTTAAACACAAAAGGATTACTCACTTCATTGATATTGCCAGGATATCTTCAGTTTAGTCAGACTGGCTACTACAGCAATAGTAAAAGCAATAATTTTCCTTAAGACCCTACTCTGAAAAAGTATGCCAATTTAAGGGATCATTTGTTCCTATTAAAGCCAAATGAAAAGGCAGTAAGATTTTAAAGTTAGCAGAATGCTTTAGATTCAAACATGGGCTGGATGCTGTCCTGATTTGGGATGCTTTCCTGAAGTGGAATTACCTGGCCTGGTTTTGCAGATATTCAGGCACCTGCACAACTTTTTGCTCTCTAAGTGCATTGTGAAAGTCAAGACATGTACATTTAATACATTTTTCTGTGTGATGATATTGTATTATGTTTAATTATGTAATGAAAAGTATGCAAAAATCCATCACAAATCAATACACCATCATTTCTAAAAGCATTTCTAAAACATGGCCCTTAATATCACATTCCTAAATGTAGCCATAACAAAACAGGCCACTACTGTAGCAGCTTCCCACTGAATACCCTGGCAAACTGCAGTGAGCATGGTTGTCTGCAAGTCTGATAAAAGATTTCTATGTAAGAATCAAAAACTGGATACTGAAAGTCACACATTCATCATCTTAGTCTCCTTTTTAAAAAAATTGGAACATTTATTCTTATAAAGCTCATAAAAATAAATGTTACCAACATAGTGATTTACGATACAAAACAATATCAATTTCAGAATAGCAGCACTTTGATATAAAAAGGCCATAAAAGATGGTCCAGCATTTTGTTATAAACACACAATCTATTTTGAAATTCCCAGACGTGTGGGCTACCATCCCTTTCTTCAAAGATTTTTTGTGTGCTCATACACACTTTAAAATAGACAGAAATTCATTAAAGTGCATCAAAGTTCTGAAAGAGGAAAGGCTGCAATCCATTCATGCATACAGACACTGATCTACAAATACCATCACTGTAGTGGCTTTCCATTTAATAAAAGCCCTACTTTATTACCTTAATTTCCCTTCTATTCACTAATTAGTATTAATTAGACTATGTAACCATTCATGCATTCTTTGCAACTCCAGTCTTAAAACTATTTTAGTTTTTTCTAGTGTATAATGGAAACAATGATTTTCATATGAGCAGATAAGTTATAAAGGAGTAGTGTCGATTTGTAAACGTATGGGTGCTGATTTGACTGACCCAGTCCTTTTATGAAAATCTGGCTAAATGAACAGAGAAAAGCCATTATGGATTATGATTATAATTATAATTACAGCTCCCCTGGACAATCATAGTGAATCATAATTTCTTCATGTTGACATTTTTTAGCTTGCCAAAAAATAACTCCAACTCTGATAGTTTGCTAGCTCCCCATACAACTTAGAATATCGCCAGTCCATTGTAATTTTTTCTTTCCCTGCCAATTCTAGCCAGTATACCGAAAATCCTCATGGCACCCCAGAGAGGACAGTTCTTTACACCTAACAGTGACACTGACAAAGACCAAGGATGGAGAAGGAAATATTAATTTAGTTGATGGGTTCAGCAGGCAGGTATTAGGCAGATGTGACACATTACACATGTATGTGCTCCTATTTCTACCACCTCCAGCCTTTTACCAAATAATTTAGGCCAATCATCCAAACCCATGAAGCACCATGGAGTTAGGCACAGCAGTCAACTCATCCACACAAGATAGGATGATTAGCACTTAGAATGCAACTCTGTGAACCTGTATCATTATTTTAATGACACTTTATGTGCTAATTTTAAATACAACAGCTGCTTCTCTCAAGTTCCTGCTAACAGATTTTGCTAAAGATCACCTTTAACATTACAATGTAAATTCAGTGAGATCATACATAAACAGAAAACATTCATATTATCACCTCAGTGAACAGTGAGATTTGTCAGTTTGGGGATTTACCTTTAAGACATTCTATATGAACCGACTAAAACCAGAAAATAAATAGTGCTATCAATACTGGCATAAAAGCCAAATAAGCATGAAACCAAAGCATTTAAATTATTAAAAAGTCTATAGAGTTTGCTCACATTTAAAATCCATGTTTTTTCCCTAGGAAAGGACCATACAGTTGTTCCTAGTTATGAAACACTACACTTAAAAATGAAGCAATAAGGATTCTGGATCAAATACATCTTTACTTTAGTTAACCTCAGAAATGCCCTTAAAATAAAGTATCATCTGACCTGTCACCATTTTACAAAACAACTATTCTCTTCTTTCTTCAAGAACATTGTGCTAGGAAAACAAATTCATTCCTGTAAAATATAATTTACCTTTGATATTATCTATTTGTCAAGTAATTTGAGTTTATCAAGAACTTACCAAGAGAAAGCTACTTGAGAAAAACTATATGTTAAGGAGAGATCTTCATGAAGTGCACCCTATGATCATTCCCAGCTCATGCTGGAAAAGGTTCTGTTAATCTAGGTTCAATTCACCATGGTCTGATGGCCAGCACTGGCCTGGCTGCATTTGTTATGGCGCATTTCCCTGCTGTCAAACATGGCTGCTGGAAGCAGTCAGCAAGAAGGAGAAATGATCCTGCAGGCAATTACATGTGTCCTCCCAGACAAGTTTCAAACAGGAGAGAGATTTTGAACTGAGCCCATGCAGAACAAAGCACAGCTATGTAGTGACCCATGTTTCATCTGCACTGCTGCATTTGATGCTAAATGGAGACTATGGGGTTTTTTAGCGTGTGCAGACACACAAACCCACGCAAGAGATCCAGGTCACGGCTTACTGGGACTAGAATTGTAACTGCCACCCAGAAGCACTGCTTATCCACCATGGCAGGTGACAACACCTTCCCCAGACCCACTGCAGGCATGTTTTCTATTACAGCCACCTGAAACATTCACTAGAACTGGCAGATACTTTCAAGGTTACAGCAGCAAGCTGACAAGCTGAAAGCAGATGTTTTCTGATGCTAAAACATTTTCAGGAGAAAAAAAATGGCATGCTAATATTGCCAGGGATAAGTGTATCTCTGACTTCCCTCTGGTCTCCTCAAACATGCTCCTCATTAGCCTGCCTTCACCTTTGGTGTCTAGCTACTATCTCTCCCTAGGAATGAGAGCACAAAGGAGGGAGGGAGACTGCTGTGCTCTCTCGGTCGATTTTGAATGCTGCTCCCCAGCTAACCATGCCGACCACTATCCACTCTAGACCAACAAAGTCATAAAATCAAATTTTCGTAACTGCTGTAAAGATGCAACAAGATATTGCCATCTCTGTCCTGTACAGTGTCCTTTGTGCTTCTGGAAAATTTGTACACTGATATGGCCTAGAACTAAGGCTACTTTATTTTCAAGTATGAACAATAAAGGTGTGTGGATATGGCACTTGGGGACATGGTTTAGTGGTAAACAGGGTGCTGCTGGGCTAAGAGTTAGACTCAATGATCATAGAGTCTCTTCCAATCTTAATAATTGTATGATTCTAATAAAGATTGTATTTGTAGATCTGTATTATTACATCTTTCTGTAAGTGGGCTATCTACCATCATTTAGTCCACTACAACCTTCCCAGCAAGCGAGTCCAGCCTGAACACAGACCCAGTGAAGCGGTGCACATACTAGTGTGCAAGCTGGCTACAAATTAGAAATTTGACCAACAGAGCTCACTTTTGACAACAAAATAGCGCTCCATGAACCTTTCAGCTTTCCACCAATGTGATTCTGCTAGGAGAGGCCACGAACATCATACTGAGCACTACACTTAGTGCGGCTCATTGAATCTACAGCTAGTGGAGCACCTGAGCTAAAGTCCTCTGAATGTGGGACCAGGAGTTTGGAAGGTAAGAAAAGCAAAAGAAACACGATTGTGCTGTCTTCAGACAAGACAACTTCATTCCTCAGATCATTCAAGGCTAGACTCTACCCTTGATCTGAGGTAAAATGCAGAAGTGAAGATGCTAGAAGATTACTTGTGGCATTAAAATCAATTTCCTATTTTCCCTATTGCCTTTTTATAAAACTGTGAAGTTTAAAGCTTCTGCTTGCTTTGGCACTGGGGTCCAAACAAATATTTCCATAGTTAAGTAAAAAAGAAGTCTGAGGTTTATTTGATATAGTAACAACAAAAACAACCAAATGAAACAAAATAAGAAAGCCTGAAGCTACTCTCTCTGTTACAGACAGCCTCTTCCCTCTTTTTTGGGCTTCCTCTCATTGTTTCTCTTGTGCAGCAGTCTACACAACTTAAACCTTAGCACCCCACCCCAAAACACTGTCACTACAGATTTACTTTTTTTACAATTGTAATACAGCACGCAAGTAGTAGTATAAAGGGAAAATCTTTTTTTTTAATTTAATTTTTTTTTAATAAAAACAAATTATTTAACTCCAATTGCATTCTCTGAAGCAAAAAGCAACTGGACAAGAGGAAATGGCCTCAAGTTGTGCCAGGGGAGGTTTAGATTAGACATCAGGAAAAATTTCTTTACAAAATGGGTTGACAAGCCTTGGAACAGGCTTCCCGAGGAAGTGATTGAGTCACCATCACTGGAGGTATTTAAAAGATGTGTAGATGTGACACTTAGGGACATGATTCAGTGGTGGACTGGGCAGTGCTGAATTAACATTTGGACTCCAGGATCTTAGAGGTACTTTCCAACCTAAATGGTTCCGTGATTCTGCAGTTACTCTTTCTGAGTGCATGGAAGTTGCCAGACCCAAAGTTAACCCAGATCCAGGAGGAAGAGCATGATTTTGGAGAGATACAGCTTGTTTTGCACTCAGCTGGACAGCTCCACACCCTGCAGCGCACGCCGTGCCCCCACTGCACTTGGGCCCTCGCACGCTCAGAGTGCGCGGATCCCCAGTGCTGTCACCACCCCAAGCACTGCCCAGGCAGCAGCAGGACAGGCAGCAACTCATGTTTCCCTGCTTCTCCCTTGCCCCGTTTACCTTTGGAGCCATGTATCTATTCGGGTTTCCCTCCGCTCTGCCAGCCAAGGGCTGTGTCTGTGCCAGAGCGCTCTCTAGGCCATCCTCCCCTTGCCTCGCCCCTGCCTGCAGCAGGAAAGCGCACAGAGCCCTCACTGGCACCTCTCCCGCCACGGAATGCAAGTGTTCCTGAGACGGCAAATTACGATGGAAACATATTATTTGCTTGAGAGGAAAGCATGGCAGATATAGGATTTTTTTTTTTTGGTGGAGCTCCTCTTCAAGAGAGAAAACAAACCTCTCAAATGCAACAGCGCAGCTGCAGAATTTGTCAGGATCAGGGAATTTCAATAAAACTCCCTGCAGCTGGGAAACGCTGTCCTCTCCCAAGCAATGCAGCCCTCCATACGAGTGCTTATCACTGCCGTGCAAACTGCTATGCTACAAAAGCAAAAGTGTTTTGTGCAAATCAAAGCTTGTGAACTGACAGCTAAGCTCCTTCCTGTCTCCTTCATTCTGGGTACAGCCTCTACAAAATGCAGTGCTCAGCCGTTTCGAGCAAAGATTTGTGCCTAGGATGAAATCATTGAAGCTGTTGAGATCCACAGGGCAATGGGCAAAGACACAGGGCCTGTGCCTGGCTGCCTTCCCCCACCACAGCTCCCACAGGAAGGCACAGGCATGCCTGGAGAGGTCTGGGCTGTGGCAGCTCTGGTGTGATGAGATATGTCACTTCTCATAGATGCCCAGTGGTTTCTCATCCCCTGCTTAGATGAATGTCTGGCATCTGGATAAAAGCCAGCTGGTGCAGGTCCAACTCGGATAAACTGGAATTGTCGGCCAGCACAGGGATGCAGTGGGATGAATATCCGGATACAACATCTGTTCCCTATTGCACATCTTCCCAAATTGCCATTGATCATCAAACATTAGGCTTTCCTTTGTTCCAAGATTAACCCAGCAAAGAGATGTGTTAGCAACCCTCAAAGACAGAAGGGTTTGTCTGTATGGGACGTAGCCCATCTTCTTCAGGAAAAAGGCTGACAACCCGAGTGCCTTTCATCTCAGCAGAAACGGAATCAACCTGGTAAGAAATACGTCAATTGGGATGATAAAACTAATACCAAAAAGGAGAATGGCTGGAGAGAATGGCTAGAGAGAACAAATGAATATTCATCTAGCACCAAAAAAACCCCAAAACCAATCAAGGTTTGGGAAACTAATTTATTTGAAATTCCCAAAGATGGGAAGTAGGAAGATAATTGTGTCTGCATTAGAACTAGAAACCTGTGTGCTAGACAGGATATGTCAGAACAATTAATGTATAGGGAAAAATTTAAGCTAAAAAAAATAAAAGCAGCGCATGAGAAGAAAAGCATAAGTAGAAAATTAAAATGCATAATTAAGACTTGTTGGAAAAGGAGTATATCTGAGAATAGGTTAGGGGATGATATACCATGTAGAAATGCTGTTCCTAGTTTACAAGACACTGATATTTCATTGATATGAGAGAAAGCAGAAGGAGACGGTGATTAACAGAAACCACAAACTACCAGAAACCACTAATTACCAGCTATAGAGATCTACTATAAGAGTTTAAAGGCTTCAAGAAAAATATCTGGTTTTGGCAAAATTCAAATCCAACAAAATCTCTGTGTAATACTTTTAGGAAGAAGCATCACAACTGTCAAAAAACAATGGATGACATAATATATCACGATGATAACAGTGTATTTCTAATTCAACAGTAATTTAGAATGATGTTAAACAACAATAGCAACGTAGGCAGTCTACTATCAGCAGGTCTGGATGACTTTGATTCAACAGCTAAGCCGAAAAGCTCTTGGATCATTAATACTGATTTTCAGTATCACTTTTGTAATAATGTTCATTTTCCATTACTAAACATTTTTTTTTTAAATTAAGATCAATATTTGTCTACAGGATGCTCAAATTTAAATAGGATTAATTCCTTAATTTATGAAAATCAAAGGCTTGTGCTACACAAGTCGTATTACAGAATCACTGCACACATTTTTCAAGTATTTGACTGGCATATTGAATATAACCAGAGCAAACAGTGATAAACAGGAAGATTAAGTGGCATCAGGCAGCTTGTTCCAGAAATAAACATTGTGTATTTAAAGAAATTAAAAGGTACACAGAGGTAACCATTATTGCTGAACTGCACTGCTGTCAAAGCCACCGACACACGATGGTGCCATGCGGGAATTCTCCAAGGCCAATAGATGCTGAAGGGCATCTCAAGTCATCTGAAGGGGAGGCAGGAGGTCTAAAGCACTGGCCAACAGCCCAGATGCACCATGGAGTGCCAGAAAGCGGCAGAGAGGCACATCCAGCCTCTGCTGAGGATTGACAGGCAGCAAGAGGATATGGTCAGAGGGAGGAGATGACCCTGGCCGTGCCACTGACGGTGCAGAGTTTTGGCCAGGCTGCCTCTGGCAGCGCAGGTCAGCTGTGAGTCATTTGAGAGCATCATGAAGCACCACCATGGCTTGGAGTCACCGGGACTGCAGCTGCCCTTGGCAAGGCTGGAGACTGTTCCTGGCACAGCCCTGGTTCTGAGCCCAGCCTGAAGGATAGGAGAGGTTCTGGTGTCTCTTCCGTAACCCCAGACCAGCACCAAAGGGACACCAGCAGCAGCACTCATACTTTCAGACTGGACAGGGAGGAGACAGTCTCCTACATGGTAGCAGACAAGCTGCATGTAAATTACGAGATTTGGCCAAAAGAGTGTTGGGAAGTTATCATGGGTTTATCAGACGCCTGCATGAAAGGAATAGGCATCTCAGTTTGGAAAAGGATGGACTGCATGATCAGCCAGAAATACCCAAATTAGATTAGATACTAGGAAAAAATTCTTCAGGAAAAGAGTTGTAAAGCATTGGTACAGCCTACCCAGAGAAGCAGCTGAATCACCATTCCCAGATGTATTTAAAAGATGTGGCACTTTGGGACATGTTTTAGTGGTGGACTTGGCAGTGCTGTTTTAATGGCTGGACTCAGTAAGTAAATACTAAAGGCCTTTTCCAACCAAAAGGATTCCATGATGCTATGATTCTATAAAGATGCGAAGTAGGTACAAAGAGTACCCCAGACAGAGCACTACAAAGCCCTTTCCCACTCTTCCCCCTCCCTCCATTCCCCAAAACCTCTATAAAACTCCAGATTAATTGTGGGAGAAAACCCATCCTAAAGCAGTTCACAATTAAGGACAAGACCTTCACAAAACTGAAAGTCATTCCTGCACTGTCCTGGAAGGCAGACATGTGATCAGGAAACTGGTGCTGATTTCGCTATCTCTGCCGTGTTTACCTCTGTATGAGCAGGCACAGGGCTGCGCCAGCCTGCTGTGGGACACGAGTGAGTGTGTGGATAACCCCCACACAATACAGAACTGGCAAATAAAGGAGGGAGAGCCACAACCACAGACAAAAACTGAGAACAAAGCAGAGAGCGAGGCTGGAAGAAGTACATTTCAGCTCTGGAAACACATGGGAACAGGTCCATAAGAAGCCACTGCTGGGAACACGTCGTCTTCCTGGGGAGGAGGGACAAACCATGGCTGTAGTCATTGGCAAACTGATGTGAATGCTTTCTTGTACATTGGGAAACAGAGCTATCCATTTCCTTTAGCCTGCCCTAGTCGTTGAGGGAGGAGGATGTCTCCTCCTGCAGCCTT
This sequence comes from Dasyornis broadbenti, assembly GCA_013397935.1. Lineage (NCBI taxonomy): Eukaryota > Metazoa > Chordata > Aves > Passeriformes > Dasyornithidae > Dasyornis > Dasyornis broadbenti. The sequence goes on from VZRN01006818.1 coordinate 2,434,625, forward strand.
CAGAAACACGCAGGGCAAGGCAGCAGCTCCATCTTTTCCTGTGCTTGGAAATGATTAACAGTTTGTGTGAACAGGGTTGCACAACCCACGCTGTGTGCAGGAGTATGTTTATCTTTCTTCTACAAAATTGAACAACTGCTGGTACCACTGTTCTTGGAGAGGCCACTGCACAACAATTTGATCTTTTTTCCCCCAGAATCTCTCAGACATTTTAACTTCTAGCAAAATTAAGTTGTCTGAGGTTGTCCAATTCCAGGCATGTACAACAAAGATACATGGAAAAGGCATGTACAAAAAAATCCTGTGCATCAAAGCCTGATGCACAACTATTTCTGCTCCAGGAAATTTATTTCTGCAGATGGTAGGAGTTTCCTAGTGCTCTTAGTAACAACATGAAGTATTTACTACACTTTTATTTACCTTAACTGCAAAAAATAAACAATCCATGTCACCTCCCAAGGATGCACTACCTTCTTGTCATACCATAAAGTCAGTAACGAAGACCAGAAGTTTGAAATATGGATTTTGCATCCTGGGACATGAGGTGGGAGAAGAAAAGCACAAACAGGCAAGAACATGAATAATACTGCCCACCAAGGTGACTTACCAGTATTCCCCAAACACACACAGCTGGCACACAGTCACTTGGCACATACCCAATTGATATGCATCGATATAGCATTTTGTTCTCTAAATTAAAGATTTCCATGTGTTCTCAATTGCAGAGTACTCGACCTGACAACCATATGCAGGCACAAAAGATGACGTGAGACAACAGGAAAACGGAATAGGCACCAAAATATATCTGACCTACCTGTATCAAATAATAGCATCATTTGCCTGTTCCCCAGAGAGATCTGAACTGTTTTCTTTGCACAGGCTGTTTAACAGGTAATTATTTACTGGGTAGTTAATACAGCAAGGTTAGAAGCATTTCATATGAGCTGTCTAGGTATGCAACAATCTCTTCTCACCAGAAGACAACTTTCATCCACATAATCAAACACCAGAATAAAACCTGGTAGTTTGAGCAGAAAGAGTGAGGAGGTTAAGCACGGCAAACCATCCCTGCCTTAGGCATGGAAGCTCTGAGGACCCCCTTGCAAGCCATACAAACTCCAGCTAAGCCAGGGAAGGAAGAACTCACTCCAGCACCTCTGCATCTAAATCCTACTCAGCCATACAATGAAGTTACCCTCACAGGCCATTGCACGGACCTGCATAAACCAAGGGTCCCTCTTCCTTCATAGGGTCTTTGATCAGAAGGGATACAATAGAAACTGATGTTCGGTGAGATCATTTTAACCTTCAGAATTACTACGCAACTGAATGAACACAGACTGATCTGCAGCACATCAGAGCAATTACTCTGGCTTTCATTCTTGATGAATATGATCAGTTCTCATGTTCCACAAGACTGTAGAGACCAGGACACCTCTCTGCACCCCAAAACCGCATCATCCTGGCTCAGCTGCCTGTGATGCATCCGAAAAGGGATTGCATACACCACCTCAGAAGGTTGAGTCTGCACCTCCTGAAAATATACGACTTCAGTGGGGACCACCTATTCTTGGTTTGCAACTCCCTCCAGAAGACTGGATGAAGCAATGTATCTTCTTGCATATGTGATTATTACAGAACATGTTTGTAAAGTTGCTAACATAAACCAGCTGTTGGGTAAAGTGTGATATTCTAATAACATATTCTGATGCAATTGCCTGGTTTATGTGGAGATATTGTATGTGTTCTGAAACATAAATTACATCCATTTTACTGGAAACTTTCAAGTGATTTTTCAACAAACTCTAAATTAGAACTGGACTGATGACAGTTTTGAATGCCAAAGTAAAGAAAAAAAAGCTTGAAAAGGGGGGAAGAGTTTGAATTTAAAGGAACAGATAATGCTGCATAATAATACAGTAACAAATCTCTCTTGGGGTCAACCTAAAATGTATTTTTTTTTCCAAAATGCATTGCTTCCTTTTACTTTCAAGTTATTTAATCCTTAAAAGCATGTTTTCTTTAAGGAAAAAAAATACAGGAAAAAGCTCCAAAATATTTTGAAAGGAAAGAGGACAGATCTAATTTTGAAAATGCTGAAATAAGACACTGCAGCATCTGGGGAAATCATCTTTCTTTTTCAGTCAAAACTACAGGCAGTAATCATCCTTGAAAATGCACATACTTCTGATCCCCATCTAACTCTGCTTCTCAGCAAATTTATAACTTGTCAAAAAATACTTTTTCCCAGCTTTATTCATAAAGATGGAGGTAATTATCACTTTCTCAGCCTATATAAGAGTGAATGTGTTGCTAATCAAGCCGGTGGGAATCAGAAGAGATACAAAGCAGTTTGCACAACTCTCACAAATATTCTAGTGAATTGTAAATTATGTTAGAGCATCACTTTCAGTAGTAGCAATATAATCCGTCCCCAAAACTAAATGGAAAAAGAAGTCACACATGACATGTGAACTATCAGAAAATGGAACAAACCACCTTTTTTCACCAACAGTCAAAAGGGCCATATCCTGCAATCCCATTATAAATCTGACAGCACAATATCCTAACTGATACTAACACAGATGACCTGGCATGGGTGAGTGGTGGTTTAGTTTTGTAATTTTATGTCTGTTTTCAAGCAATCTGACCTCATCCATTTAAATGCCATAGTTGGCCAAGTTGGTATTTTCCAACATCTGTAGTTATACCCTGATGACTAATTTAAAATGACTGGTACTAATATGTTCACCAGAGGCATTGCTTTCTATAAATGTCAGGTATCATTGATGCCCAATGAAACTAGCTACAAGCACTTAATGCTGTGTAAAATAGGTTGATTGATACTTTCAGGCAGTATTTTATACCCAACAAGGAATTTGTTGACTCTAAAAGGTGCAAAAGTACTACTGTTACTTAGAAAACATGATTTCACTTCTGTCAATTCATGATTGCTAAAACTGAAAACTGATTTTTCAACTAAGAGAAGATACTCTCTATTTCGTACACACATTTATAAAGCACATATATATCCTCTTCTTTTCACTGGGTTTGAGCTTATTACAGTATTTTGGCATTCTTAGTAGTCATTAGTCATGTTTGGAAATGTACACACGGTACATAATTCTGCATTAATAATGGAAAGTCAGGTGACACATACTGGATTCTGGGACTCCCAGGTACACTGGGAAAAATTTTCCCACTGCTCTTCAAATAATACTGAGATTGCTCTAATGGTCTTTGCCTTTGTTCCATCTATTTGTGGATACGAAGAGGTCAACGCAACAATTTTGCACCCAGGAATGCATGTATTATACTGGAGTACATGACTTAGTACTGCTTTTCTTTCCTGAGGCAGGATATTTGAGTTTGTCCTCTCTTGATATTATTGTACGTCAACAAAATATATCACAGTCAAAATTATAACTGTCTAATCGTAACTAATCTGTCTAACACTTAAAAGGAATTACAGAACAATGAGGTACAAAAATCTTCTAGAAAACTAAGTTCACTTTTCCACTGAAATATCTCCCAATCTACCAGAACCATAAAACCACAGATAGTATTTCCAAATAAACTAGTTGAGGAATTTAATAATTCAGCACTGTACTTAAACATACCAAGCCAGTGAGATTTAAGCAAGACTATAAAGTTCAGTTGTGTGCACTTAAATGCTATCCTGAGTTGAAGTGGGTTGTCTCCAGTATCCAGTATGTAAATATTAACTGTAATATAGTACAGTGAAAATCTTGCAAAAACCTTCTACAGAAATATTGCTATGCTTCATTATGCAAATATATCTAGTCAGGAATGCCTTGCAGGGACTCTTAAATTGGCAAGGATACAATTTCCATTATACCCTATCCCAGACAGCTGAATGTTGGCAGATAAATTTCCACACAGCATTTAAGATGAAGAAAAACAACAACAAACTTCAAACTTTTGAGAGATGCAGCTTCCATCTGCTACATTCTATGAAGACAAATGCCAGTGAAAACCACATTTGTTTTTATTGTACCACTGAATATGAAATATCAGCAATGAGATTCAAAACATCTTGAAGGATAGATTCAATTCTGATGCTGGGTACCTATATGGAGACTTCATAATGGCTTTTAGGTCTCCAGATTCCCATATTGTGACCCTAAAAATCTTTGCTCAGTATCACCAGCGTGTGAAGGCATGAGCCTCTCCACAGGCGGAGCAAACCACAATTTCCATGTAACGTGAGGTCCCACAGTACCTGAAACAACAGTTTCTGCATCTTGATTTTTATAGGATGAAGCAGCTGGAAGCATATTTGATAATAACTCAGAAATTTTAGGCATCTGTCTGCCTAAATAAGTCTATCATATCCTCACGCTTATTCTGAGGGGTTTTTTTGTTGTTTTGTTGTGGGATTTTTGTTTGTTTGTGGTTTTTTTGCCTGGAAATTTAATTAAATCAGACCTTAAAGGATTTTAAGAAGACCATTTGTCATTGACTGGATGAACTGCCTACTAAAGGAAATGTGACTCATTGTTTGGGTGGAGTTTCAGGAGAAGAGCACAAATTTGGTTTTACCTGCATCTCTTTCATGTGGAACAGTGAAATATTCCCAGAGGAAAAGTCAGGAAGACCCTTCCCGAGGAAGGCCAAGTTTCTCTAAGCTGCAAGGGTACAATTTCTCTTCTGCTTTCTCTTATCCTCGTCCCAAACTTTGTCACTCCAAATTCCATTGCTGTGTACCATGACAAGAAAGGGAGTACATAATATCATAACCATTGTGGTGGTGTGACTCAGCAACTTCTTTTGTGATGTGTAGGTGGAAGGTACAGGTTTGAATCCTCTACAGAGTGGAACCTAAGTCCTCACATACTGACAAAACGGAAAATCACATGGGGGACTGAGATTTTCAAAGAAAAGAGTAGTTTCTTCCATGACCTGCATCACTTAAGTTTGTTAAGAAAGGGTATGTATGGGCATGCACCTTCAGAAGAGAAATGCACAGGCTGGGGAGTTGGGGTGGAAAACACCACATTTCTTCAGCCTCAAGAGAACCCCCAGCTCAGCACACTCTCAGAGCTCCCTGCTGGCTAATTCAAGCTAAATGTAAGAGGTGTGCCAGCAACACATGAGCTCTTGCTGACACCTTTGTCCAGCTGAGATCTCACCTTGTGACGGCCAATTCTCTTGTACTCTGCGTAGGGAACATGGGCATCTAATATGAGGTCCGTGAATTCAGGGTCAAGCACACTACAGATTCACCTACTTTCTCAGCATCAAAGTGCAGATCTAGCCCAAAATGGCAAAACTGACATTTTCAAAACTCATGTGGGTACTTATGCCTCTAAATGTCAGTGAAAAACCCTGTTAGATTTCACCTACCAGCCTTTCCACACTTCTTGTTAAAAGTATTTATTAAGTTATTTTTCCTTATCATTTGTCATACTTGATTGAGTAGTTCCTTCAACAGAGACTTTTTAAAGAAATTGAACTTTTTCTGTTCAGAAGTATTAGATGTAGAACTGCTAAAATAGTATCAGCTACACTTCTAAATCTTACACATGCGATGGATTTCTAATACTACATTTATAAGTCCAAATTATTGTATATAAAGGTGAAAGATGTCTCAAAGTATTCCCTCAAGTACATCCTTATTTTCGTAACAGGCAAATACCTAAAGGCTGTTGAAATTAATTTATTAATTAAACATGCTACAGAGTACGGAAAAAGTTTCATCACTGCCATTTTATTTAGCACTGGAATTTCCAGAGCGTTGCATTAGAAGCACTTTTAGAGACAGAGCACAGGCTCAAAGCCCTATTGCTCTTGCAAACAACCTTCCTCTCTGGAAGCCAAACTTAAAAGAAGTCTGAATCACCAGGAAAATTACAAAGATTCTTATACCTGATTTGAAAATACAATAGATAATGAAACCACAACAGTGTAAAAAAAAAATCAGACAGGCCAAGAAGCAAGAAGAAATCTGAAGTGCAACGTATCCTAGCCTCCTGAAGTTCTGCAGAGGAAATGTAAGTGAAATTGGAGCTCTTTTGAGAAGGTTTTGGAAACCTGAATTCATAAAACTTACAGTAAAAATCCTACTATTTCTTTCAAAATTGATTTGGTTCAATGAAGCAGGAAAAACTAAATATACAGAATATTTGCAAGTTGAAGGATGACTTGCAGAAGCCCCTAACTGCAAACTAAGTACTTTTGCCAACTCTTGCTATGATCTATAAGAATGTTCTCTACTGTAAGAACCTGAAGATGTCATAGTGCCTGACCTATTGCAGTTGGACTGGATATAGGTACTTAGATGTGGGAAGGGGATTTGTAAAGGCTGAAAAATAAGACACTTGCTATATGTCAAATATTGGTCTAATGCTCACCACATGCTTCTGCAACAGCAACTCAGAGTGTAATAGGTGTCACCAAATAAGTTTTTCAAGGTTCTTTCACTGTAGTTTGATTCTCTTGGGACTGAGTTTGCTTATAACAAGTTTCATACCTCTCAGAATGTGCAAAAAGACAAAGCATTATGTATATGCATACCATATGTGCTTTTGTGTATGTGTATAAATGTATATCCATCCAAATGTCTCACCTACTGATACATGCTTGCTGTCTAAATATCTGCATAAATACGGTACACAGCTTTTTAACAAATACCAAAGATGGCCATAGTAATGTGCAAGCACAATGCTGCAAAGCCACCAAAAAGACAAAAGCAGCATGCATAATGAAGTGAAGTGCTGCTTCTTCCTGCCAGTAATTACATTTGCATAAGAGCAACTCCAACCACTATCATTTGTCATTTCTGGGGATGGAAATCTACGGTTCTGTGTTACATATTCTATCCAATTAAGAACCCTACTGCAGCATTAGAAACGTTTGTTTCTGCATACACAATATCCTAGAGAAGTTTTCAAGAAATGTGAAAAACATACAGCTACATCTCTTGTACTTCATAATTTACCAAGCACCGTAAGCTTGCAAGGTAATAACAACGGCAACTGGCTGCCAGCCTAATCTCCCTAATGACCTGCATTTCACAGTTGTTAACACAGTTATCAGAGTCACCCTATCACCAGCATTCTGACGAAATGAAGTTAGAACGACAGAAAAACGCTTCTCAATACCCATTTAATTGTGATTTTTCCAATGAGTTCTACTCTTTCTATCAAGATGCAAGCTGCCACAGTATTGTCACTGGGGCGCAATTTTTCAAATAGTTATGCAGATGCTTGGAGAATCAAACCCTAAAAGACTAATTAATGTGCACAAAATTCAGATAAAATTATTCATATATAAATAACTTTTGAAAGTATTAACACATGCAAACATACTGGATGGCTCATGCTAATACACAGAAGGTAATTAAAACACAGACTTATGAAGTAAAACTCATTAAGAACCAGCTATAAAACAGAATGTGATCTTGTTTGAAATCTTTCATCTCAGTCTTTGAAAACTTTCCTCATCCCAAGGAATTTAGCTTCTTACTAACGCTGGGAATAATTTAACCTCCAATTAGAACTTCACCTGAATATATACAGCACTTCTCTATCTGTGGTGTAGTAAAAATTCCTATATTAAAATCTGCTAGCAAGTAAAATGTCACAATTCTATACTTTATGGTTTAGTAACTTCCTTCAAAACTACTGCAATACTTAATCTGTGCCTGAACACTACTTCTGCATGTACAGAAACCATGAGTATTTGTAATTTTTTTAAGTCCTTGCAAAACTGTGTGTCACAGAAATACAAAAGGTCTTCCAGTGTTAACTCCTATGTTAAGCTCCAGCCTGATAGAAAGATTGAGTCACTTAATACTTCACCTACTGTATTGTTCATTCAGAAGCTAAAGCTGAGTAGGGCATTAAAATGAGTTTTTCAAGGTTTCTTCATGGCTCTTGAGACTCATTCTGCCTTTAACAACTTTTAAAACCCTCATGACGCTCAGAAACACACAAGAGTTCCTTTCACAGAAACCTGTTTCAAACTGCACTTGTATCCAGCTTAATATTTCTCCTTTACCCTTAGTGCCTGCACCAAGCAATTGTGGGAGGTCATGAAAAACTCTCAAAGACGTGGTGACTTGCCAGTCATCTTTCAGCCAAAATTCTTCTGTGATTCTCTCTACACCTCACTACCTGTTTGTAAAGTAACAAAAGAAAGGTCACTGTAACCTCCAAATAAAATACACAAACATTCATTAATATGACATGCTTCCCATCTTTCAGATTTTATAAAAAATGGTTGATATTTCTCACTGTGTATAATTCCTTGTGTAATCCTATTTTTTTCAGCACTGAAAACCAGAATTTTTTCAGCAAATAACAGGTGATTAATCATGATCAACTGTCATACCTAATTTAACAAATTTTATGATAAGCTTTTCTATACAATCCAAGTAAAAATATACATTTTAATGTGCAGTGTGCAGGTGAGGAAAGCAATAGCATACCTAATGTCCGTATTTTCTTTTTCCACCATGAAAGTAGATTCCCCAGCTTTAGAATACAAAACTATTGCTTCTTTCTACAAAGATATTTACAAAGCTACATGCTATACAAATATATTTGGCATTATTTTTCATTTATTGGAATTTCTTTGATATGAGTCCTATCAGTTTACAGGACTGCATCTACATGTTTCAATTGAGAGGATGCATCTTTAGGAAGAACTCATTGTATCTGTTTTCACTCTGTATATAACGCATCAGACCTTATAGTAAAGCTGAGCTTACTTCAAAACTGGGGGGAAAAAAAGAGCTTTTTGCCTTGGAAGAACGAGCTTGCTGCACATTCTTAATACAGTTCAGAAAAAAAAGATGAATGGACAAACTGAGAGAAGCCATTGTAGCACTAGAAAAACGTGACTGGAACAAAATTAAGAAAGAACTGCACTATAGCACTGTCCATTAAGCTGGTACAGCTGTAAGCTGTATACTTACAGCAATGGTAAAACTACTAACGTAGTGTGATTTAATGCAGTGTATCTTTCCTATCATCCTAATTTCCAGCTATATCCCTTTTCATATCTGTCCTTAACAAGATTATTAAGGCAATTTGTTAGCTGTCATCGCTGTTCTTTCAACTCTTGGCTTAAGTACACGACACAATTCACAGTGCTAGGATGTGCGAGGAACCATGCATGGAGCACAGTATCAGAAACCAGCAAATAAACAAAATCCACAGTTTAAAGTTTTGGGGAGCCACAAGGAAGCTGCACATATCCCCCAGGAAATTAAAGCTATTATCAATTACTTGATTGCTTAATAGAATTGTCCACTTACATCACAATTGGACTGAAAGCCCTGGAAGTCCATACCAGTACTTAATGATGCATTTAGGAAAATAGCATTGCATTAATAGTTTGAAATATTGCATTTTTGAAAACAGTTGAATGACTGTGGGTCTATCCTCTGCCTCAGAAAAGATGTAGCTGGATATGCCGTTCTCCTGAATGATATATGCCCCCATAGAACATTGACATTTTTAAACATAACATGAATTATTCAACATGTGTGTGAAAATGACATAATTTTACACTGGGTGACACGTGGATATTGAATGGTTATTTCCAACTGCAGCAAGACTTTAATTCCTGAAACACTTCATTTATCTTTCAGAAATACCTAGTGCAGAGCAGCTAAGATACCCGGTGAAAAGACGCAACTTGAAGGAGATCAAAGCCAAATTCAATGGCAAAGATCTATTTCTATAGAGACATGTTTCCTAGTAGTTAAACCAAGAACTCACAAATCTGGAGACACTGATGTCTTCTCAGCTAACATCTGTCACTCGGAGTCCACCTCCTTACAGCTGCTTCTAGAAAGCTCATTTGCTTTCTTACACTTGAATGTCAGGACCCAGAATCAAGGTCAGGGATTACGTTATCTTTCCTTGGCTCCCAAAATCGTAAGCGGGAAGTGTGGCCAGGCAGCATGAAGCTCTGCTCATCCCCATCAGACTCATCCTCACAGTGTTTGTTTCCTGTGATGGTCTAAATCCAGAAAGCCCCACAGGCAATAAAGGGGAATTAAAACACAGAAGTCTCACACTCAAGTCCTGAGGTGAAATCATGGCACCCTGGCTCAAAAGCAAACCAGCACAAAGCAGGATAATATAATACCCTCACCTTTAGAAGGCTCTAAATGAAAAGAAAAAAAATGAAAGGGGAAACACTGAACGATTTTTGCCACATCACGCCCTAAGCTGGGGTTGTATCACTATATTTGTCTAGTATCTCTGGACAGGGGATGAAAAGAGACTGGAAACTCACTCAGAGCCCATGGGAACTGCTGAGTATAAACAGAGGACTTGGTTGGACCACAGCTGTTAATGATGCTTTCCTTGTATTTCATCCAAGATGCATGGCTTCACAGTTTGTGTATGCAAATAGGAGCCACTCCTGCTCCTGACGTCAGGGTTGTTTTGAGAAAGGAGAAAATAACTATAAGAAAAAAAGCGTATGCAGTGTACACAGAAGCTGTTACCTTTTAACTTCTTTAATATATAACTGCAATTGCTTTAAGGCACAAATATCAATCACTTTTACACTATAACAATAGTATCTGATAATTTGAGTTATTTTCTGCATAGCAAACTAGGAGACAAAATGCTGGCATCTATATAAAAATCGAAGAAAACTCTTTTTTAAAATTAATTATTGCCATTACACTACTGTAGAGTTTACCAAATCAGTTAAAAGCACACATTTTACTGTGAAGAGGCTCCCTCAAGTAACAAAGGAATAGGCAATTAAAAGAAAACAAACTATGACAAAACTGAACAGAGGTGATCTCAGACACAGACAGGAAACCAGTAAACACAAATGTTCAGTGCTAAGAGCTTGCAAAATCCCAGCACCTCTCTGCCGAATCACTGATGTGGAAGAGTGCAGCAGCGAGAGATTTCCGGCAAGTATGATGCCACATGACAATGAGGAATTAAAAGTATTTCCAGATAAACCAGAATATTCTTGACCATCCAAAATATTCTTGTCCATCCTTGGAATGAAATACTGTCACCATCCTCTTAATTGTTTCTCACTTAAGAGGAAGAGTTATAATTATGTAGTGCTGGAAGAATGAACATTCACAAAGTCTAACCTCCACAATTCTCTCACCATTCTCCACTCAAGAGTGTTCGTCATTTTTCTTATAAATACAAATACTAGTTACAAAAAGAATAAAACAAAAAATGTATTACAGAATACAACAGTGATTAAAACTATTTTTAAGGGATCTGCAAAATCAAGTTTGAAAAGAATACACAGCTCAACAGAGCATCAAAAATACTCCTGTCAATCTGTACAAAAAGTGAAGTTACTAATTTTTTATAATCTGAGAGTTTCAGATATTACTTCAGCCAAAATCTTCATCATAACAGAAGGATGAACTCTGTACAACTTCAATGCATGAAGCAATGACTACCACTTCTCAATGGCAGCCCAAACTACTGCCTTGTGAAAAATTAACAATCCAAAATACAGCTACCCAGAAGTGCTGTAAGATGTTCTGAATAAAACTATATGAAATGGCGTAACTCCTAAAGCTTGAAGACTGACATTTTTAAGAGCTCAGACAGAAAGGTACTTGATTTGTAGAGAGTGAAAAATGTATTTCTATATCTATATAAATACATAGTTGTAAAAATATTATCCCAGCTAGGCAGCAGCAGTGTGAACTACCCGCATTTGTCTGACAGCATCTTCCACTCCTGAGAATACTGTATTACAGCAGTATCAAGAACATTGCTTGAGAAATGGTTGAAACAAGCCATCATTTGCCAGAATATGAACCCAGAAATTAAATTATAGCCAACATTTCTCAAATTGTTAATGTTTTAAACAAGTTTCTAAAATAGCCAAGTTGTACTACTAACTCACAGATATCTGCCACATTAGTAAAATAGAGTTTTGAAGCATTATAAGCAATTATTATAAAGAAAATGTCTGACTCTTGATCAGTGCACCTATGCAGCAAAAACTTGTTAAAATACACACTATTCATTTATTATGCCTTAATAAACTACAGCCAGATATATTTAACCTCTTCTTTAACATGGCAGCTTTGGCAAAGAATGCTACGGACATAAAAATGTTTAGAGACACATAAGAGGCTGCTGAATTTGAAAACCACATTCAGGAAAACAACTGCTAATTTACTTATACAGCACCTGCAGACAGTAGATACATCTGTCTAAGCCATCAAAGCGAATCTGTCTATCAGGGATGACCAATGTATCTGGGCATGCTCCTATCAACTTAAAACCATCACAAGGAGGATAAACACCACAGCACTGGCACCACCTGTTTTGGCAGACTGAGGAAAGTGGGGACACTCCATTGGCTTCCCAAGAGTCCTGCTCTATCTGTGCAGAGAGCTCATTCCTGAGGCAGTGACTCCCATCCCATTACACTGTGCTTTATCATCTCCTCCCAAAACAGTGGTTCAGGTTAGCCAGCAGCACCAGTACTAGCACAGCCTTGCTGCTCCTCACATACAAAGCATCTGTAGCTATCTCATGTATAACATAAATATATATATAAAAACTCATGTATGTATCTAGAGCTTCACAATCAGATCCTGGCCACCGTTTTCTTACTGAAAGGATCTCTTTCTTCTTACATCTGACACCTGGGGTTAGACCACAGTATGGATTCAGATTTTTAGCATTTGTACCTACAATTTTGGCTCCCCAAACCTTGTTTGAACAGCTATACAGAATGCTTTCAAACCTGAACCAGTAAGATCAGAAACAGAGAAATAGGTATCGATGTGCTCATTGGCACAGACACCATAGAAAGGGAAGCTGAAGAGAAGGAGGCCAAGAACAAAACCTGAATGTAATTCATGATTCAAGGAGTGGTATTAGATGAGAAAATGCTTCTGCAATATGCCGAATCCATTAGCAACTTCAAATCAGGCAGACAGTCCCCATGGATTCATGTCACAAAACCTACATTTACAGGAAGACTATTCCCCTCTGCAGGAAAGGCTTACCAAGAATAAAAACCCTTGTAATGAAAAGCAGCAAAGAGAATAAATTACCATACGTTCTTTGTATTTCAGCTGCTCAGATAATAATGTATGAGCTTCACGCTCTCTGCACGAGAACATTCCTGGATATCCCAATGACACCCTGATTGCAAACAAGGATGAAGACGCTTTAATCCAAGCACATACTCTCTCTTTTGCTTACACAATCCATGTTTGCTGTTCTTCCTATTTAAGACAAAGCTGATCTTGAAATAGGAGGTCTGATTGTGCTCATCTTAACACTTAATTAAAATTAAAACAAACTGAACAGTGCAGACGTGTCTCCCCCTCCACATTTTCATGAAAAGATGAGATTCATGTCATAAAACATGTAGCAGGTATGTCTTCCAGAAAATTCTCTGAAGGAAGGAGGATTAGCTATCATTTCAACACTTTATGATGTTTATGGAATGAACAGAATTTTATTAATCTTTTGCAACATGCTGTAAAGCTACTGTGTTTTACCTATTTTATATTTATCATCCAAATGGGAAGAACAGTGGTTGTCTCTTAGCTCTCATAACTTCACCTCTCAAAGAATTAGGAATTTGGGACTGACTATTCAAATGTCCTGCAACATTCTTCCTCATAGTATTTTTTTAAACTCTGGATTAATCTATAAAAAAATCATCTATACAGAGACATCAAATGTCAATTTTTTTGCATGCAGATATGCAACAATAGGAATGTGACCGGTTGCAGTGAACATGACCGTTGTAGATTTATCTCACTCTTCTAAGGAAATTAAAATTTAGAATTATTCCTTCCTGCATTGTTCAAATCTTCTATTGCATTTATTTGGGATTTGAACTGTAGGCTATAACCTCTGGTTTCAGCAGTAAGATAGCCGCTGTATGTATATGTCCATATATGTGTATATATAGATACTTGTGCATTTACATAAATACATATATGCTCCATTTTTAATGATTTTCAGATGTTTTAATGTTTTCCATAACAGTGAAAATTAAATGCCGAACAGAAGTTTGTTTTTCTTGATTTCATTCACAGGCCCCTTGAAAACAGTGCATGGACTGTGACTAGTCCATGGGCCCCTCATTGAATTTTTCTGCTATCACTTCCCATTACATCATTAAGTTTTGCTGGAAGTAAGATTTTCCATCTGCGTTTGTAAATTCTTCATGATAACTTTGCAAGAGTGACTTGGTGTGTTATCTTCAGCTTTGTAATCAACACTTACCAATCTTGTTTCTGAACAATAACTGCATTCTCTATACTTCTGCTATTCACCACAATTTTTGACATCTTCAAGTATTCCTATGCCTCCATCTGTTAAGGCACAGGCTTCAGATATCACTGCATTTGACGTCTCAAAGATAAGCAGTGTAGATATACAACACATTAGATAGATTTTTTTTTGTTCTTGGATAAGAAACACAATTATTTCAGTTTAAATTACTGTTATTCCTCTTTCTTCACATTCAATCACAATGAACCACAAACATTAACAGAGTTAAAGCAATAAAATTAAATCACATTCTGATTGGGCCTATAGTGAAATCTCAAACAACAAAATAAGTGAAAATGTAATTATTGAACAGCTTAAGAAAACAAGAAAACCAGATCAGTAAAAAGACTCTGAAAATTCTTTCAACCATAAATCACTCAAATGTCTGAAAATACAATGTTTCAAACATGTTACTAAGCTGTATCTCTTCTGGTATCTTTTGGTATGACAAAGATCTCACTGTGGGACAGACTGGGGAACTTGTGAGGAACTACTATAAATACAAACCAGTCACTTTCCAACATCATCCCTCTGCTCTTTTCTTTTTATAGTAACATGGATAATAGAATTTGCTGTGAAAAGATCACAGGAAATGTCACTTACTTCATTACTTTCTGACTAATTATAATTAAGTAGATGGTGAGGGGAGCTCATTACAGTAATTTTTTGCCTCCCGCATAATTCCTGAGCAATACTCAAAGAAGAGAAACTTCTCACACAGAAAATAAGCACCTGAGTGGATGCATGATGGTGCTGAATGCAACCTTCAGTGGAACATTACACTGGAAATGTCAGCTTGGGTCCTAATTTCTTCTAAAGCAGCTGTCCATAATATTTCATTAGTATCAAGACCATATTGCTTAAAATTCTCTGTTGAAGATGCCATCAAAGTAACTTCAAAGTTTCCTATATACACTTGGTATCTCAGATGCATTTAAGTCATCTATTATGTTTTGCTACTCAGGGCATTACTTGAACCCCTGACAAACTGAACAACTGCCTCAGCATGTTGACCTGCAGTTCTCAAAATGCATTGCATGTAGATACACAACATGCAAACCCCTTCAAATTGGTATGTAGTCCACATGGCCAATGCCTATTCACGAAGGTCCAACCTTCCCTACTGCCCAATGGCAGAAATCAGCACAACGTTTGGATGTCTTTTCCCTATTCTGTGGAAACCATGGAAAAGAAATAGCCTGGCTTCAGTACTACCTTTGAGATCTCCTCTACCCAGCTACCTATTTCCAAAAGTAAAGGCACTTTCTTTGACCACCAAAACACACAGTACACCGCAGCAACACAGCAAATCTGAAATATGCATTGAAAGTCAAACTGACTTGTCTAGAACTGTTAGTGAACATTTCAATTACGGCTACACTGAGGTCTGAAATCTTGGAGACGGCTGAAGAGCTCAGTACTGGGCTCACCACATCCCAGCTCAACCATTCCAAGTTCTCAGTCTGGGTAAATTGTGAGCATGTGAATCCCATGAAAAATAAGGGCAGAGTTTATACTCACATTTCTGCAGGGAGTAAGTGATGAAGATTTTCTGTTACACTGGACAAAGGAGATCTCCACACTGTGCTACTGCCACAGATGCAACAAAAGAGAAGTCAGCCTTACTCCCTGGGGCTACAGCTCCTACCTCAGTGCAGCTGTCAGCCAGCACAGAGCAGCTGCTGTTCAATATTACATAGCATATGCGTAGAGGAAGTGGCTCTCAGACAGGCGTCTGCAGGAACTGCTGCTGGTTTGGTGGCCTTGCCTGAACCATCCTGACAAGGTCCATAACAGCAGCATTGAAGAGGGAACTGTATTCTCCTACAAAGGGAGCTTAAGTGCTTCCTAAGGCATAACCTACCTTCCACTTGTGCATAGGGACAGGCTCCTGCTGCCTTGGAAGCTCTGGAACATGGAGTTAAAGTGGCCTTTGGGCACATTTATCACTGCATTACACAGCTCCAGAGTGAAAACAGAGACAAGACGTAACTAGACAATCTTCTGGACTGCTGAACTTCCCAAGGAACTCCCCCACCAACACTGCATTTTCCTGCGTTTTTTTTTCTTAAAATAATAAAACAAAACCTAAACCAAAATCCCCGTTTTCTCTGTTCCTTCTCATTCTTTGAGGAAACAGCTATTAATTAGAATTTTATATCTGTTTCTTTTTGAAGAACGCAATTTCTTTATACTTTCAAGTCTTATGGTTTTTTGGGGTTTTTT
>VZRN01006818.1:2451153-2462333 GCA_013397935.1 Dasyornis broadbenti
TTGGTTTTTTTTTTTTTTTTTTGGTCCAGTAGAAAAGAACTGCTCATATTACATATTAGCTCAGGCTGCCAGGTTTTATCTCAGTTCCTAACTCCTTCTAGCTCAATGAAACCAAAATTGCGGTTAGTTTATGCTCAGGTTCAGCAAAATGGATTCCTGACCCACAGGTGCTATAATAGTATCATTATCTTAGGGTCTACAGCAATGTATGTACATAAGTATGCCAGTAAAGGAAAAAAAACACATATAAACCATGTCACTGGAAAGCTTAAAATACTCAAAGGTGCCCTCCTTTTGGACTGCTGGGGAGAAGGCAATGATATATCAACTTAAGCCTCCTACCATGGTAGGTTAAATTTCATCTTTGTTATTCATCACTGGCTTGTGAAACAGCTGAGAACAACATGCCCACAGTATCTTTGCAAAGCTGCACTGGTCTCTAAGAGGTCACAACACATGCTGGATGCCCAGAAAAAAAACAAAACAAAAACCAACCAAACCTAAATGCCAGAAACAATTTCTTCTGCCATATAGAGCTGTCAAATCCAGTTCATTAAAAGTATAAATGTTTCCTTGAGAGCACTGTGGATTTAAACTGTGCTTTATTGGTGACATTTACCAATGCACTATGGTAATGCAGTCACTGGAATAGCTGGTATTTCCTTGCTTAACATTTTTCTCTATTCACTGCTGAGAAGCTAAGGCAGAATAAGCCTGTTAGATGTGACACTATTTCCAGTAACACATTTTCCCCCATGAAACTATGTCTAGTGTTTGCCTTTTTGTAATAAATCCAATCTGGAGCAATTTTTCTGCCCCAATACACTTTCAGGGAATTCTCCTTTTCTAATAACATCATTCCCAACAGCATTAATAAAAACTGCAGATGAGCAGTTCAAGGGATAAGATGGAGAGGTTGCAGTGGAGACTTACACAATATTTTCCTTTTTCTGTAGTAACAACGTTGTGGGCTGAAGCTTTCTTTTAACTTTTGTCCAGAGACTTAAAAAAGTTCCTAAATATTACAGGAGTGATGCTTTAAAGAAAACGCCCAAAAGAAGAATGGAAGCATAAAGGATAAGCATTTTTAAAAGTTCATACAGTTACAAGATGCCAACACAACTTGGTCTGAAATTTCTGAAATATCAGAAATTGGGTGGCCAGCAGCATCAGGCCAGTGATCATTCCCCCAGTACTCAGCACTGTTAAAGCTACACCTTGAATCTTGTGTTCAGTTCTGGGCTACTCACTACAAGACAGACCTTGAGGCTCTGGAGCGTGTCCAGAGAAGGGCAATGGAGCTGGGGAAGGGTCTGGAGCACAAGTCTAACGAGGAGCATCTGAGGGAGCTGGGGGTGTTTAGCCTGGAGAAAAGGAGGCTCACAGGAGACCTCATCGCTCTCTCCAATATACCTGGAAGTACACAGGTAGCAGTTAGTCTCTTCTCCCAAGCAACAAGTGATAGGATGAGAGCAAATGGCCTTGAGTTGTGCCAGGGAAAACTTAAATTGGGTATGATGAAAAATTTCTTCGTGGAAGAGGTTGTCAAGCAGTGGACAGGCTGCCCAGGGAAACACTATTTAAAAGATACTTAGGGACATGTTTTAATGGTGGACTTGGCAGTGCTGGGTTAATGGTTGGACTCTATGATCTTAGAGGTCTTTTTCAACCTACATGATTCTATGAGTGAGGGAATGACATAGTGTTTGTGGTAACACTGTGGTAAATCAGTCTGATGATGCAGAAGCTTCCATTAATTTATATTACTAAGAATTTATAAAATTTATTTGTATCATTTTTTTTCTCTTGAGAAAAAGAGAACAAATTATGAATCACTTTCTTTTTGCTTGCAACTTGCAAAAACTAGGCCCTTTGGGATATTCTCCAACCAGGGAAGTCCAACCAGTGCATGCCCCACTCAGCAGCCGTCTCCCCAGGCCAGCAGAACTCCTGCAGGGAATGCAGATAGGGCAGCAGAAATGAGATTACCCTTTGTTGATTTACTGACAGCTGCATGGAGCGGTGCTGTAACCTATACTGACAGAGACAAACTCAGCTGCTTAGGGGCCGTTCCGTAGAGCAGGACCTTCCCATGGCAGAAGCACATCAGCAGCACCACAATATGAAATGCAGATGGGGCACTACTAAGCACAGTCATGCTGGGAGACAGATTAAGCTGCAAAATGAAGAAATCCGCCTCAAAAAGCAGGTATGCTGTCACCCCTATTCCACAGGGTATCTCAGATTTAGTATTCCCCCAAATTAAGATTATATAAAGCTCTGAGAGAGTGAATCCATTCTTCACATAAGGAACCAGATCCCATTTCCACCTGGAGACTCATCTAGCAACATATCCCTAAAACATCTAGGTAGGCACTACTACATAACTGTAGAATTGAACTTTATATGGGATAAAAAATTTTCATAAAATGTCCATTTTTAACATCTGCTCCTCCTAACTCTCAGCAGCTCGGGTCCCTGTTTTTCCTCACAGCACATGTGCCTTTCCAGCAGCAAGAGGCTGCGCCTGCAGCGCACGCCACGTCTGCTTCACCTCCAGCTTTTTCGTATCTCCCTCATTTCGCTCTTCCCCACTGTCCCCTTTCCAGTTTGCTGTGCAGAGCTCCCAGCAGTGCTGCATCTCCTGCTGCAGCTGCTCATTCCCCCAGCTGCAGCTCAGCTCTCCTTCACCCGCTGCTGCAGCACCCCAGAGCACTGGGAGCCATGGGCACCTCCAGCTGACTGCAAAGCAAAGGCCTGCAGCCCGCGCCACCTCCTCTCTCCTACCCCATGCCACCCTTCTCCTCTCCATGCTTCCTCAGGCTTCACCTCCATACATGGAATTCTGTGGAATTAAGATATTTCAAAGTACTCAAAACTCCCATGGGCACCAGATAGGCACAGAGACAGAGCAAACTTGGTTGCAAAGAAAAAGCCAGTGTTTTTATGAGATGGAAAAGATGGGAATTGGTTTTTGTAGACTGGCAAAATTTGCTGCATCTTTCCCATTGTACCTGATACATGCTCCTGCCTACTGCTGGGCTCCAGCCTTCCTCACACCTTCTGTGTCACTCTGGGATGCTTATCAGACTGGGTTCCCGGGCTATTTTTGATTATCTGTCCTCTACAGCTATTTGAAGCAGCAATGACACTGAAGACAAACTCATGAAACATTTGCAATGCACTTCTATCCTGCAGCAATGCTGATACTTGGAAGGATGCTTGTGCAACTCCCTACCCATGAGTAAGTCTGGGGTTTCATTATTTACAGCTCAAATGTCTTGCCTGCATTCATATTAAAACTGGCACCACTAACCAGTAAATTAGCTTTTTAAAAATAACTTCACCTTTAATACTCACAAAGCCTACAGACTGATACATAGTAATATTTTTTTGAAAATTTTCCTCAGAATACTTTTCAGAGGAGAGAAGCACAGCTGTTCCCATCTAGGGACAAGGCACAAAGTCCCAATCACCTGCTGAACTCTTGTGAAAGAAGTTCAGCAGGAATCAGCCAACAACTTCAATAACCCATCCTGCAAACCTCCACACGCTGGAAAAAACGCATCCTATGTTTTCCATGTGTAACTGATATCAGAGCTGCCATATCAAATATCAGCTAGTAATATCTGATAGATAACAGATAGCTAATGGCCACTTACCATCTCTTTATATGATTGCAACTTTCTCTTCACACCTTACAGGTGCCTGCATGCAATTATATCTTGTTTATCTAAACCAGAGAATTTCTCTGCAGAACTCCAGTCATACACACACCCTCAGACCATAAGGGCTGCAGCAGTGCTCCTACTTTAAGTAGTACATGCTTGATTTGGAAAGTATTTTTATGTCTTTATTTTCTGTCAAAGCGTCACACAGACTGGTTAGTATGCTGCTGTACTTTAGATCATCCTGAATAATTAATAAAGAGTTTGCCAGTTCTTGAATATATTAGTGGTGAAGAAATATTGCTTGAACTTGTGAACTCTGATCAGCTTGCTGTAGAAGAGAAAATCCTTTCTCCTTTCATTACTTCTTACAACAATAAGTTCAAAGAATTCTTTTGAACCAAAAGACAATACTGCAAACTAATAATGCTCATTAAATATAATAAATATGCCTCTTTTGTTCTACACATACTCAGTGCTGGAAAGCCTAAATAGCAATTACAGAAGGAACATCTTAACAAAAATTCATCTCTCTCCCTCTCCTTCAGCAATCATAATGCAGGCACTTAACAATTTCAAAGCAATCCGAAAACAATCCTGGCCAAAGGCATTCTTAAGTGCAAACAAAAAAAGTCAAAATTGGTGCAAAATCTAGATGGGAAAGAGTCATGCAGTGTCTTCTCTTCTCTCTCATAGTCTTTGCCAACTTCAGTCATTGTTCCTAACCAGTGATGAACAAATGGGAGTAGGGAGGACAGGGCTGTCTCCAAGACTAGCATGAACTCACTGAGTGACAAAAGACAGGTTATGGCCACTCTTTGCCCTCATTTTCTTATCTGACAAACAGTCTTGCAAAAAAATAATTTTTTAAAAACAAAACAATCCAGGCACCAAGGAATGTTTTTGTTTTACTTTGTTTTCTTAAATTATTTACTACATTACAAGCACTAAGAGCAATGTCAAAACTTTCCTTGCTGAAAGACATCCACAGCTCTCCCCTGTGGACTCTCTCTCCCTCTTCTCATGAAGTACCCACTAATGGCTGGGGAAGGGCTGCAGCTCTGGAGGTGGCCCTGAGGTTCCCACATGCTAGCGGAAAAGAAGGTTTCCAGATTCTGCTTCTACTCTTTATTCTTTCACTGTAGTTTGTTTACTAAGGCAGAAGAAACGCAGAAGTCACTTTCAGAAATCAAATGAAAAAGACTTGGAGATATGGACAACTTGGATAAACAGGTGCTGAGCATGAAAAACCTCAGTATGTATTTCTGAATCACCAACTGAATGCACACCAACAAATCCACACTGACTGCCTATTTATAGAACTTATTAGACACTTAAGAGTTTTCTGAATATTCAGAACTAATTTTAGAAAAACAGGGAACCAATCTATGTTGAGAAGTCCCTACAGATATTGTTACTCATGATTTTTACTTCATTCAAAGCAAGCTGTTGACTCAGTTCTAGTACTTAAACTTGTGTTTTTATAAACAATTTACTGGCAAAAAGAGACCACATAATTAGAATTACCATTAAAATAATTTAAAGGCTGGTAACCAGGGATGAGTCTCTGGAACACTGGAAGGTTTGTAATAAGATACTATACAGCCTTGATGTCAAGTCCTTAACACCATTTTAATTTCAGAATTAAAAAAAAAAAAAAAAAAAAAAAAAAAAAAATCTGGGTTTGTTCGTGTTGTAGTTGTTTGTGCACAAAGCAAAGTATAATCTACGTCCAGCTACATTCAGAATTCATCCTTTGATGCTTCAGGCCCCTATCCAATTTTTAGATAACTGATCATCTTGTAAAATGGAGTGCAGCATCTTGCCTTTAAAGCTTGCTTTATCTCGCTGTATTGGAAACATACTGGGAGAATAAAAATATATGTCTGCAGAAAGGATCTGTATGCGCAGTAGGTGATAAATTATCCTGAAGATAGGCTATAAAGCTTTGATGGGTGAGAGGCATTCCACTCAGCTCCTCACGCTATGCCCTGTGTAACAACAGTTGACATCTTTATCAGAGTGCCCCTATTCTGTTTCCATTATAATAAAATCCAGAATAACTTCACTGATCTGTGCATGTTAAAAACTGCATTGCTGTCTCTAACAAAGAGACCCATTTCTGTAAGCAACTTTATACTAGACACAGCTTCCTAAAAGTGCTGTTCTTTTGGCTAATAAAGGGAAAAAACAAACATGTCCATACATAAATTAACCACAGCCAAGGCTTTGTAATGCACTGCTTGAAAGGCAATTTTTAAACTATAAAGTGGTTAATTTACCTGTAAACCTGACCAGCCTACACATTTCAGCAACTTTTCATTATTACATACCATATACGTATATTGTTCACTGTTGTACTTAACATAATAACTGTAAATTGTACAATTTTTATTTAGCATATATGTGCAATGTAAGAGATTACCACAGGCTCTTTGGTATGCACAGCATACTGCTCAATGCCCAAGGTCTTATACGAATAAACTGGGGGGAAAAAAAACCCTGGTATTTCTCCACTGCACAGAAAAATTATCCTACAATGCAAGCAGGTGTATGAAGCGTGGATTTGTGGTTGCTCTTACAACTTCAAATGCGGCCTTTCCTTATATTTACTAGATCCAAATATAAGTTACCATTCTCTCTGAGCCCAGTACTTCTCATAGTGAAAACTATAAAACCAGCTACTACTTCAGATTCTTAATGTAGCTTTTGGCTTACCTTGCTCTTTTGGGATAGAAAAGAGATAAAAAATTAAAATAATATATAAAAATTACAAAACCCTCTTCTCAGTGCAAATTTTAGTAGCTAATATGGTAAGAAGATACCTTTTCTCTGTTCAGAACCTTTTAACTACTTCCAACATTGTTTAAAATGTATATACATGCATACAGAGATTCAAATAGATATAGATAATCACAACAAAAAGAGACTGACCCAGCAATATTTCAGCTCAAAGTAAAAGCGTAAGATTTATTCATGAAAGGAATCAGGTAACTACAGCACAAACTCACATCCACAATAAACACTTTAACAGTTGTTAAAAAATGTATAATGGAAAAATAGCATAGGAACAACACACTGCTGTAGAAACAACACATTGGTGTAGAAAACAGGAATTTTGTTCTTAACTAGACAGACTAGATCTATATTCAAATCATGTCTCAACACCTATGAGAAAACAGTCTCACACAGCATCGTTCTTGCAAATTGCATCATCAAATAACATAATACTTTTCTTTCATGGTTGCTTGTTAATGAACACAAATATGAAGCTTTGCCTGACCTTGGTAACATGCAATTTCATTACTGGAAATGTACTGACCTCCAAAATAAAGACCCACAAAACTGAAGTGTAATACACAGTAAGGGACCTAATCTCACAGTCTTTTAAATTTGCTGTATGAATAATTATTGTACACTTCTTTTTTTGCCACATATTTTGCTTTAAGAGGGGGTGATTGATACAGCAGAAATACAGAAGAAGACTTCTGTACAGCAGCTGCAGCAGCCACAGCAGCCCTCATACCCAGAGAGGCAATACGGCACAAAGGGAGTGCATGGGCAGGAGCAAGGGCAGCAGTGATGCAGGACTGAGGGGCAAGGGGTTGGACTGGAAGGTATTTGAAGGTCCCCTCCAACCCAAATCATTCTATGATTGTGCCTGTCTCCTATGAATGGCTTACATTTGAGGGCAGAGGACAAAGAAGACCAATGCTCCCCCACCTGAGAATGACCCTGGAGGTGAGGTCAAGAGAGGTAAGGGTTATCAGCTGCAGGCTCTGACTCACAGCTATGGGAAGGAAGAGCAGGAGTGGGTCACTGACTGGGTCTTGGAGAGGAGGTCCACTACTGTATGGTATTTCTGCCTTGAAATTAGCTCACAACACTTGAAGATTCTCCTGCCAGAATTTTTTTCAATTACAAAGTAAGTATGTGCAGCAATGCAAATAGACACAAAAGAAGCTCTTCTTTTTGCTTTGAAAGGTTAAGATGAAGTATAAGAAGAGGGGAGTGCAATTGCTGTAAAATACAATATTGCCTGAACATCTCCCTATTGAGAAGAATTGCTTTTGGAGAGTCTCCAGTTGCCCAGATGAGGCATTGCTGTTTACATCCCTATCTGAAAGAACAAGAAATGAAGTTACAAGCTTACTTTGACAAGACAGGCATGAAAAATGACATAACATAAATAAAGCAGGTATTTCCACATTCTGATGTACAGTTAACTGCAGACCTTTTATTAAACCCACAAGACACTAATCAAGTGTGCAGCAGACCTGTATCTTTTCACCACAGTAGGGCGTAAAAGGCAGTAAAGAAATTATTTTGGGGAACTGTGCAAAGCTACAGGATTAGTGCAGAAGAAAAAGGCCCTGGCAGACAGGCTGGGGGCAAGTACTAAAGCAAGGAAAACTGCTTTTCGAACAAAAGAACTCAATGAATGCGCAAAACCCCATGACTAGCCAGTTAGAAGGAAAGGAGATCTTCCAGCTGATACAGCAGCAGGAGATTGCCAGCTGTTGGCAAGAATCCTCTCCACAATACCAATGTGAAGGTCCATCCCTGTCCTCAGCTAGGCTGACTGTGTTGAGCAGTCCATAACTGGTGTCTGAGATGCAAATGCCAAGGCCATAAAACCCAGAGAATTAGATAAAAGAACAAAGGTTTTACTCAAAATGGTGAAAATTCAGGAACCTGTCTATTAGGACAGCAACATCAGTCCAGCGTGCACATGGCTTTCAGGAGAATATATGAACATGCCTCTAGACTGTCTTTTCCTTTATCAACTAGAGACAAGCATAAGGCACACTAATGCAAAAAATCAATAGCATCATGCCAGTTCCTATTGGGAGGGAGTGAGAGGAGTGAGGAGTCTCAAAGGAAGTTAAGATTATTTCAGAGGAGGAAAAAAGCACTAGCCTGAGTTCTGTTGAACGATGGAAACATGAAAGAATTAAGATGGCTATGATGTATAAGATTATTGATTATTTGCAGGGAAACTGTATTTAAGTGAAGTAACAACTCTCATCAGTGAGAGACTAAATTAGTGCCCAGATCTGTCTGATAAAGACATCAGCAGACAAAAAGGTTGCTCTACTCACACCAGGAAAAGAGAATACACTGACTTTCAAACCTGATAGATGTGTAATAGAGCTACCAGAACAGAAACATTTTACACAAACGAGATTAGCCAGCAAAGATTTGAAAGAGAAGCAAATCTACTGAGAGAATGATTAATAAATATTTAAATTCATATGTTTTGAACAACACAGAGCAATCTAAAAACCAGGAAGGAAGATGCTTATATAAGTTTGATTGCAGTATTCTTCTCTTTTCCTACTACTGATCTCATTGTATCAGCCTGCTACCTTTTCATGTTTCTGCAAAATAAAACACTAATTGATTTTAAGCTATCCTGACTACTAATCAAAGATTTCTGATTTTTCAAGCTAGGCTGATAAAAATAGTTTCATTCACATACGGATGTATACTCAGCTGCACGGTAACAGCCATTAAATATTTCACAGTACCCACGATAAAAAATATAAGCTTCTTATTTGCAGACACATAACGCTATTACATTGTTGGAAGTTTCCATCAAAAAATTAG
Organism: Dasyornis broadbenti; assembly: GCA_013397935.1. Classification (NCBI taxonomy): domain Eukaryota; kingdom Metazoa; phylum Chordata; class Aves; order Passeriformes; family Dasyornithidae; genus Dasyornis; species Dasyornis broadbenti. The sequence continues at coordinate 2,460,432 of VZRN01006818.1, forward strand.
CTAAAATCTGAAATCAAACCTTCCTACACAGAGAAGGAAAGAATTACCAAACATAGCAGATTTTTTTTTAAAAAAAATGAAAGTTATTTTTAGAAAATAAAGTATGTTCATTCCTAAAAAGGGAAGGTGTCTTAGGTAGGTTTTCACATATCTGGTTTAACAATCACACAGGACTTAGAGTAAGATGCAAGTAGTATTTTAAAGTTCTGAGCGGTGAAACAAGAGACTACAAAGCTTTACAGTAAGATAAAATGCATACTGCTGTAACAGGCAAATTAACTTCAAAAGTGTGGCATGAGAGTGCAGACCTGAAAAAGCACACGCTGCTATCCATACATCATCACACACAACAGCCTTTGGCATCTAAAGCACAGGTAAAAATAGCTCTCAAAGGACATGAAACAACGGAAATTCACCCTGGATACAGGTCCAGGACAGCAGTGTCAGTTGTTCCCAGCAAGGCAGAGCATGCACTGACCCAGGAGGTACTCCTCTGAGCAGTTAGCAGAAATACAAAACAATTACACCCCACAATAACTTTAGCACTTCACATGGGAAAAAATCCTCCTTTTAGGAATAACAAATCAAAGGGAAAAAAAAAGGGGGGGGGGGCGGGGCGGGGAATCTATCTTCCTCGCAGGCNNNGGGAATCTATCTTCCTAGCAGGCGCACAGCCTGGGACATGTAGGAATATTAACTGAAAGAGCCCCTGCACCCTCCTGTATCAGGAGTTCTTTGTTGCCTGACAGAACGTTGGAAGGACGGTCATATTTAAAAGTAAAAACATCAGGCTATGTCCCTGGAAGGATGCAAGGGAGTCCCTGGATGAGTAAGAAGAAAAGCACGTTACCTTTAGCAAGTCTCCTCAGGATCTGACAGCGGCATTTAAAAGAGACAGCTATCATTCTGGCTGCCTGCCTCCCCTGGCAAAGCACGCTCGGGGCTCTGCTTGGGTGAATGCAGCAGCAGCCTGTGAATTCCTCCTCCCGCACATACCAGGCAAAAGGTAGCCCTGGCGGGGAGTGACAAAGCTTAATTCCTCTTGGCTGATGCAGAGATCAGCTCCGTGTCATCTGGCAAAGCTGTGTCATTCACTACTAGCGCCGTCACCACCACCTGCATGAGGAGATGAAGGGCTTAAAAAGCCATACTTCTTTAAAAGCTAGGAAGCATCCAGCTGCACACACCGACGCCGATATTAGAGGGACACATCCCCCAGCCTCTCGCGTTCCCTGACCCTGCAGGGAGTGATGGTTGCTGTGCCAGGGAAAGGGCCCCACGTTTCAGTAAGACGGGGTGATTTTTCTCCTCCTTCCTTGTATCTATCTTTTCCCTTACTGTTCCCTCTGGATAAATAGAGCAAAAACACCAGGAATCCTGCTTCTGGGGGAGAAAGAGCCTATTTCAAATGGGAATATTCTAATGAAAGCATATTAAATATTTAATCTTACAGATCTGCAAGGAAGAAAAAAGAAAAAGCCTGCCTTGATAGCCAGGAAAGCTTTTTGACAATTGTAGACAAGTATATTACAGCCATTGAAGCACAGACCACAGGGGGAGGGAGAGAGTGGAGGGAATTGATGGATTGTTGTGTGTGGGCAGGACCACCAAGCACTTGATCACATCAAAATAAAATGATGCTGAACAGAAAACACAAAGCGAATTGCGTTTTCTGCCTTCACTAAAAGGAGAAAAGAGTAGATTTTAGTGCACCTGAACATTTACCTGGTCAAACACTGCACCATTTGTAAGATTTCTTCAGCTCACGAGGAGTTTCATGTCCCCTTATGCCTATTCAAACAGCAAATTAACCTGCTTTTACAATTCATTCAGAAAATTATGAAGTAGAGCATACCGCTAAACAAGAGCTCCATACCACCTTTATGGACAAAACTCTCCCCA
>VZRN01006818.1:2462353-2515256 GCA_013397935.1 Dasyornis broadbenti
AAGACAACAGATAATTATTTCTTTCTCAAGATTTATGCTTCACTTGAGTGATATATTTAAAACTGTCTTCGTATATTCTGTCCCATTCATGTGCTTTGATTACAAAATTGCTTAGTTTATCTTCTGCCATGTTTTATCCATCACTATATTTAATGTTATGGTCCAGTGTCATGGTGGACACCTTCTACCACCAGCCACAGAAAGCCAGGAGGAGACATGGACAGCATTCACACTCTGAGCTGTTTCTCTCTCCCTGCCTGCTCTTCACTGCATCACCAGCTCTGTACTTCCCGTACTCCAACTCACTATTACAGTGATTGTTTTTTCTTATTTTTGTTTGATTGGTTAGAGCAAGAGTCATATTTCCAAGGGTAAGGTGAAACACTCCATCAGCACAGTTGCAATTGCCCACGCAGACTTGGTGAAAATTGATTTTATTTCATTGTCATTAAAACCAGATATGGGTAATCGAGTCATCTGTCCGCCAACCTTGTTATTGCTTCTTGTAGCTGCTCTTGTACCAGAGAGCCATAAAGCCCAAGCAGTGGAAAAGCAGATGCACCCAAAGGCATGGACTGATGGCTGCACCACTATAACTACAGACCTCTGGCCAGGGATGGACAGGGTGCACAATGAGGGGTGAAACCAGAGGATGAAGGTGGAGATTTAAGTCAGTGTCATGCAGTGGTCTGGAAAGAAAACAGAAAATCCTGGACTATTATGGAGGTGAAAAGGGACAGGAGTTGTATATTCTTGTTCTCCCATAAAGAGAAAACCAATAAATTGCTCTGTCTCTCTGCCAATTTGCTTTTAAAAGAAAAAAATTTGCCATCACTGTTTCTTGCCACCTCCTGCTCAGGTAAGAGGACTTCACACCAATAATACCAATAAATACCACCCAATATCTGCTTTTCTTTCTCTCTGCTCCCCTGAAAAAGCTGCTCCGTAAACCAAAGGCAATGGCCTCAGCACACAGTGCCTGCTCACAGCTCCTTCAGGTTTGAGATGCCGAAGCTGCCTGAACTTGCTGCTCTCTTTCTGCACATTGGCATCCAGAATCCTTATCCAGAATCCTTACTGCTGCCTTTTCATCAGCCACATGCCTGTCCTTGATGACATAAACCTTGCTGGACCCAGGCAGACCAGTTTAAACACTACCCCTTCACTCATGGACAACCAGAAGATACTGCAAGATGATAGTTTAGCTGCCCATATATTTGTTCTTTGATTCTTCCCAGTCAGCTGTGCGGTCAGCATTGTCTACACCAGGCAGCAAGGTCTCCACTCCCACCTCTTTGGATATGAACCTTGGCACCACCTGCCAGCATCAGTGGCAGCTGAGCCTGCAGTGCTCCTCCTGCCCTTCAAGAGAAGATGATTTTCATGAGCACGTCTCAACTCAAAGAGTCCACTTTTGTGCAATTTTAACATCATTGAAGGCTTTTGCTACACAGAGAATGGCAGGAGGTTGCATTTACACCACGAGGAAGAACCGCTTGCGGCTTGCCTTTGTGATCTGACTTCATGACTTACCCTGGTTCAGCCCCTTTGGTAGAGGATGCAAAACAGAGCACGCTTACAGAGCTAGGAGGCTGCAAAACACAGACTTCAGACACTGGAGAAAAACCAAGCCTTGAGGTAAAGAAATGCTGAGTCCCAATGGGATTAAGCAGAAATGTGTAAAACTGTAATAATTGTACAGAAACTGTGATATATATGCAAAACCAGCATCAGACCTGGTCAGATAAGACTTTAGTAACAGTGAAGGACACATTCCTTGACCCATAAAGCTTATTGTATTGTTTACTACTCTAGATTATTGGTGCATATGCTAAATAGCCTCTGAAGTGCTGCAACAGTCACTTCCAACCAAGTCAACAGGATTATTTTTTGCTTATGTTTTTTCAGACAATTTTTCTCTCCTTGCCAAGGGAGGTCATGTATGGATTTGAATTTCTCAAAATTATTTCAGAAGACAAAGAATTCATACTTCAAATACAGCATGGAACACAATGATATATATTGTACGTACTGCATTTTTTTCCTCATTTCTGCTTAGTCTAGAAAAGATCCATTTATTGAAACAATTTCTAGAATATTCATGCATGATTGACATGGTTTTATCATCTTCTTGCAGGACAACAATCTTGAGGAGTAACAGAACTGTTCTTGTCCAAAGTCCTACTCCTGAAATTAATTTAGCTATAACCTGATATGTTAATATTTTTAAACAAATTAAGTATTTTGTGATTATTAAATGTTTCAACATTCCAAAAGACAGCCATCGTTTTCTGAGGTGTCAGTCATTCAGCTCTACAGCCGGACTCAGCTGGTTCCATGAGGAAAAATGGGGGAGGAGGTAAAAACAAAAAGGTAGCTAATACAATATTAGGAGATCAAAAACCTTCAGACATACTAAAAAATTATTTATAGTCTATATAACACAGGTTAAACTCTACATTTAGTAGAGTAATTGCATTTCTTCTTTATTAATTAACACAGCTTCACATTTAGTTACAATTTTCTCTGGACTCATCTGTAAAAATCTTTTTTCATTGTGATCCTTTTGGGCAGCAGCGTGAATTTGTATCACTTTTACTGCTGCACTCCTTTCTTCAGGAGTCTGAGAGATTATTTATAAATCTAGAATACATATAACACACAAATACTTTCTCAACTGAATTTGTATTCATAAGTACTCAGTAGAAGGTCACTAGATGAAAGAAGCTTATATTTCCATACGATAAGACAGGCAGTGTTATATATATATCCTATTTAACACCAACTTCTGGTTAATCTTATCAGATCACATTAGCTGAAATAAATGAATTTTAAAAAATGTTACTATCTATTACACTTCTCCATAGGATTAAAAAAAAAAAAATAATGAAATTTCTCTAAATTAAATTGAAGATTACAATCTTTATACAGTGTGACATTTAGAGACAATCAGGAAATTTCTGTGAAGAACCAATACTCAACAAAGAATACAAATTCTGTAAAATATCAAATTGTCTTTGGGGAAAAAAACAGTTTGCAAAAATTATATTTCTTATGCAGAAAACACACCCTTCTGTTTCATAGGAGTACAGACATCTTATAAACACTCTTCTGTTTCATAGGAATATACATACCCAGAAGATACCCTAGGTAAAATTCCACTCATGCTGTATCAAACATTTCCTTTCACACAGTGACTGAACAGCACCTTAAAACCAGTTACACCCCATCCCCGCTTTCACTTGGCGGGAGATTTGTCCACATGAGCTGCCACAATTGCTTTTGGATGTCGCACGCTGCTCTTTTTCTTTATGGTGTAAGTTTGTGTGTGACCACACCGAAGCAGATGCACCACAGAGAACTCATTTGGTCACAGTGATATTCATCACAGGCCCAGACCTTCAAAGAAAGACAACCCATGGGGCTCAGTGAAGACAGCGAGGTACTCAAACAACAGTCTCAGTAAAACATTAAGGCAACAAGAAAGACATGAAGGTATCAAGTCCTTCATGTGTCAGGAAGACACCGTGATATCTACTGGATCTACCTGCCTAAGAAAATTGAAATGAAATATCATGAAGTCTGAACACATGAAGATTTTGTACAACTCAGTATTTTGTTTCATCATTTTACAAGTTACCGCTGGTGTCTACCACATTATTCAAACAGAAAGTCAGATTTTTAAGGAACAAAGAGACTTAATTTAGCTCTGAAAATAACAAATGGCTATATGGATACTTCTGTTTTGAAAACTGAAGCATTTCCACTAGAATATTTGATACAACCTTATACCAATACCAGGAATCACTAGCTTAACAAAATTTTTCATCCCAAAGAGATGCTTCATCCCATGCAGCAGCAGGCTCAGTCAATCCAGCAGTTTGCAATGAATACTGCTCTATTATGAAGATTGCCCTTCACTATGGGGAGAACGAATAAAAAGGCAAGTGAAATAAAGATACCCTGTTATTCCCCAGTGCTCAGATTATCAAAACAGACAACTTGTCAGCTTTGCATAATTTGGAGGATCTTGTAAATTTACATTTTTATTAAATCAACTACTGCAGCTATTTTCTAGCTATATTAACCACCTTAGCAACACTGTAGGGTAATTTCACGCAGACTTTGCAGCAGAATGCGTTGCAGGTCATTAGAAGTCATAAAAAGTGCTCTGACTTCAGAAGATCCTCACTGGAGAGTGTTATGTACAAGATGCAGCATGTTGAAAAGCAAGGACGTGTGTGTTGGAAGTGGTTAACAGATGATAAGAACAGATCTGTTAAAGATCTAAGTTGATGCCAAAACACCATTGCATGGCACTATACAAGTATTTTAGCTTCACTGCCTAGGAAGAGATTAGGAAAAATAATTTAGGGGCCTTCTAGGTAAAAAACTCCAAAATCTTCATTTGTTGGCTTTAAGCAATGTTAACCTTTTTGAATTGGTGTGTATTAAATAAGTGGTGATAAAATCAGCCAATATTGCCACATCCTGATATGGCTTTTTGTTGAAGTGTTTTACAACACAGCAGATTCACATTTTAATTGATTTTTTTTAAAGTCTGATTTAACAATATATTTTATAACATTTATAATGCAGTATTAAAGGGAAGAGAATACATACATCTTTTCTACATGAAAATAACTCTCCAGTGCACATTACCCTTTAGCACAACATAAGGAAGAGCATTGCCTACATTACCCTTTACTGCAGTTCCACACCAGAGCTTCACAAAAAAAATCTTTATCTTACCAGTCTGTTTCAATTGTTGGCAAAAATTAAACCTGTCCTTTTCAGTAAAACTGTGTTGATATACAAAGGTTAAGTGATGTTTCTTACTAGAGAAAGATCTTAAAAAACCCTTGAGTACAACTCTGACTTTTCACTCTTAGCTTCATTTCAGCTACTCACAAACACACTGTTCAGCTTTTCCCACCTTTTCTTAGCCACAAATATTTCTTCAAAAATAATTATGGACCCAAAAAATTTGGAGACTATGAAGATGCCACATGTACAATGAAATTTAGAAACTTTAGTAGCACAAGTACGTTGCAGTCTCTCAAAGGTAACTTCAAGCATAGTCACAGCTAATTGAGATTTGCTTCAGAAACAAGTCATCATCATCATCTTCACGTGGTTTGGGTTGGAACAGGCCTTAAAGATCATCTAGTTTCAATCTCCCTTCCACCCACTACACCAGGTTGCTCAAAGCCCCATCCAACTTGGCCTTGAACACTTCCAGGGATGAAGCATCCAAAACTTCTCTAGGAATCCTTTTTCAGTGTCTTACCACCCTCACAGTAACGAATTTCTCCCTAACATCTAACATAAATCTCTCCTCTTTTAGCTTAAAAATGTTCCCCCCTGTCCCAACACTACCTGTCCATGTAAAAAAACTGCCGTCTCTCTTTTTTCACGCTCCCTTTAACTACTGGAATGTGCTCTAAGGTCACCCCAGAGCTTTCTCTTCTCCAGGCTGAAAAACCCCAGCTCTCTCACCCAGTCTTCACAGAAGAGGTGCTCAAAACCTTGGACTTTATGGGCCTCTGGACTCACTCCAGCAGGTCCATGTACTTCTTGCACTGGGGGCTCCAGAGCTGGATGCAGCAGTCTCTACTCCACACAGCGTCTCATGAGAGCGGAGCAGAGGGGCAGGATCCCCTCCCTTGCCCTGCTGGCCACGCTGCTTTGGATGCAGCCCAGGATGGGGCTGGGTTTCTGTGCTGTGAGCGCACCTTGCTGGGTCGTGTTGAGCTTCTCGTCAACCAGCACCACCAATTCCTTCTCAGGGCGTCTCTCCATCTTTTCTCTGCCCAGCCTGTACTTGTCTTCGGGACTGCCCCAACCCCTGCACACCTTGCATCAAGTCTCTTTACGAAATCAAGAGCTTATGAGCCATTTGAAATATCGCTCCATTTCTAGTACGTACACCTGTCTGTACCCTTTCTTTGGTTCGGTTTACAATGACAGAAAGGAGTGCTTACTTTCTGGAGCATTACTAACAATTTGTCCTTGCATCTTCTGAACTGAGAATTAGTAAAGAACCTGAAATCTTTCAAAATATAATGAAATAAACCAAACCCAAAGCAGTTTGTCTGCTCTCTCAGCAGCAGCAGCAGTGAAAGTACTAGCTACTGTGCTTTCCAGGATGCTTATAGGTCTCATGGAGAGAAACAAGAAGTAACGACCCCATTCATTGAACACAAACAGCCCAGCATGGGCTCCTGCCAGCAACATGCCTATAATTACAGGCTTTGGGATTTAACAGTAATCTCAAAACTGAAGGATGACTCTGTCTTACAAGTAGCTTCCACATGCTGCACTACATGGTTAAAGACTCCTGTAATTACAATTTCTGTAAGGCTTAGTACTTTGTAGAGGTTTTTTTTCAATTAATTAAAATGATGACCTTCCAACTGCTACATCAGTCTCTAACAAAACAAAGCTAAGCATTCCCTCAAAATTACCATACTGGAAGAGGAGACTCCCCCTTACACTTAGTAGAAAACAGCTGCTTCAACTCTCATTTGAAAACAAAAAAGATTATGATTCTACTAAAACCACTTGAACAAAAGTGGAATAATTATACCATTCTCTAGTTATACTGCTTTGTTCCCATATTCTTACCAACCTATTTAGCAGCCGTGAAATTGGAATATCACACTAGAAAATAAAATGTGTGTTTGTTGGTATGAGTCTAGAATATAATGTAAAAATCATGTAATCTACTACAAGAGATATTTTAGGAATTAACTCAGTAAGTTTTTATATGCAAGTCTTTATATTTAAGATATGGTCAAAAAGGACCATACAGCTGTAGAGATGCAGCAGAAAGAAAGGACGGCACAAGCAGTTTTGACTGGCAATAGCTTCAAGCCTTTGCAAGATGAAGGGAAATGCTGATTCATTGACACAGTTGTATTCCTGCTGTGTGCAAGCTGCAGGAAGATATGGTAGCAGCAGCTTTACCAGAACAGAATGGATTTCTCTACTGAAACTGGGTGCACGCTGGATGCTCGCCTGCAGCTTGAGCAGTTGCCATCCAACTGGCACCAACCACTGCACTTTCCCAGGCCACATGGACTATTCCATCCCAGAAATAGAACTAGTACTGGCAGTACCAGGGAGTGTATCCCAGAGTGTGATGACTCTAAAAACAACTGAGCAGATCATTCAAGGTAAGCCAGTGACTTGCAACTTCGACAACAGGTTTCATGCAATCACTGCTTGTATAAATGGGAGAAGACTGAGAACAAGAATCAAAAAGATAGCTACCTGCCTTGTGCACAGAGACCTATACGAGAACCTGATATTCAGCTCGGTCATCTATGATGGGGTTTGCTTGCTTTAGATTTGTTCATTTTTAAAAGGTTGGAAAACTGGGCAGGGTACAGAAAAGAGCACCAAGAGTGATTTGAGCAATAAAAAAGCCTTGTGCAGTGCCAGACTCAGCAAACATAATATCAGATTGGGAGAGTTACAGCAGTGACCTGATCAGACAGTGCCTAAGAGCTGTCATAGGACGGACACACAGAGTGCTTAAGAGCTTCTTGTCACTTGATAGACAAGTATTAAAATTCAAACTAATTACTTGCTGATTGGAAGATCTGCTGACAGATAAATACTACCAAAATGGTTCTCTGAAGACCCTGCCTGCCTTTCTGGAATATGCATTTCTGTAAAACATCAGTTATTGGACCTGCTTTAACAGTAACAGGCTGGATGTCACAACCTGCTCACACATCTTACGTGTCCTCTCTCGTCTTAGAAAGCATATGAAGCAAGATGTGAGATTTTGATGGCCTCCTACTGTCTGTAACTACGGTTTTGACTAAAAGAAATGGGCACCATTAAAAAAAAGGACTGGGAGAGTTTTCAGGCTATTTTCATCCTTAAAATACTAATCAGGTTTGGACATGACATATTGTACAAATAAAATGCTATTAAAAGACAGGACTAGCTATACATAGATAAACATAATGTTTTATCAAACATATAATTAATACTAACATAAAAATCTTTTTATAATCAGAATCCTTAATGTGTTAGAAAAAGTGCCCCATTATGTTCCACAATAACGCCACGTTCTCAAAACACTGACATTTCAAAAGCAGGGAAACCCTTTTGTGCACCATCCTCAGGCAAACACATCCCTTCCCTTCTGCTGTAAAAGAAGGGACAGGATCCACAGCAACAGCCAGGAAACACACATATGCAGAGTAGCGCCAAAGCATGTTATTTACATCAGGAAAAGAGAACATCTATAACATGTATGATTCATAGGAAATTATCACCATGCTTTGCTCCCAAGTCACCAAAATAAACTAAGGAAAGGTTCCTAGGCATAGGGTTGACGTATTTGTAACGTAAGTCTCAAAAGTGAAAGGTTGATAGCCTAAGGCTTGTTTTAGTGTCATTCCTCCATGGATCATTAATGCTTCAGTGGTGTCCCATTGCTATTCATCACACTTTTAATAGTTCCTTCCAAAATACTCTTCAAAAAAGTTTGTAGCTTGGCCAGACAACCTTAACACTTAAAAGTCTATATACAATATTTATCCGTTTTGTTTCCCCCTTCCTTTTTTTTTTTTGGTTATCATAGAAATCCTACAAATTCCTAAGGTAAATATGATATTGTATACAATAATGATCAATAAAAAACTGGGAGCAGCTAGATACAGGGAGAAAACATTCCAGAGCAGCCCAACATAAAACTCAAATATGCCAATCAGCAACAAAAAAACCCCCCAAAAAACGTTGCCCTTGGAAAATTAAAAGAGTAACTGAAAAAAAGCCAAAGCACAGGTCTTCCTGTATTATGTGGATGTATCACTTGTAAATTATCAATTACTAGTAGCAAATCCCTGTTTTAATTAGTTTTCTAATACTCCAACATTTTTATACAAAAACCCTCTCAAACATTTCTTTTGCACTATCAGGTATGAAATTAGAGCTCATCAACAGACATCAAACTTCAGTTTCTGCATTACATCTTCATTAACCAACTAGTAATTTTGCTTTGAACTTGCACATCTTCTTTAAAAGCACAAACACCCCCATCTTGAATTCCTGATGAGTTCAAAGGTCTCAGGCTGGCTTTAGGGCCTTGAGAAGAGTTCCAGCTTGGACTGGTCTGAATGTCCCAACCAGCTGCCCAGACTTGGTAAAATTTAGCATGGATGTACCAGCCACAGCACACCCCCGCCATCCACACTGCCTCTGAAAGCTGACACCTCACTCTTTCATGCCAACACAGTCAAAAAAAAAAAAAAAAATTTAGCATGTTTCACATGACTCGGTATTAGTGAAAATTTCTCAACAATTAATTTTTTTCCCCCCTTACTTTTCTGCAACAATTGTCGCCTTTCAAATCTTCCCTTAGAACTTGTCTCCTCTTTCCATAGAGATCTGGGTTCTTCTAATAATTATCATTGTATACAAATAGTCTATACACACGCATATTTTTAACTTTTGCAACAAGTCAGGCCTGAAATCCCTCTGCTGCTTATTACTGAACCCCTTCTGTTCACTCCTGTGTTTCAATATGAGAAGCAGCCATAATTTAATTTAGCAGCCTTGGTGCAGTCCAACAGACACTTAAGTAAGTAAGGGGCAGTTATTTTCCTTGACATGTGACATGTCCGTGACATGTGCCTGTGACAGGACCTTTCTTAGTGCAGCATTAGTAACTCTTTTTTGCAAGTATTGTTGCTATTAGAGAATAGCAAGCCTAACTGCTATTTCTCTACATGTGCTGGTCCCTCTATGCACTGCTGTTTTCCCAGCTTTTCATTCATAGTATTTCATCATATCTTGGATTATTTCCCCACAGACACAATTACTTGCCAAGTCATACGATATTCTTCTGCACATTACACGTTTCTGGTTGTTTTAAAGACGTCTCCATTCTTATTACTATGTAGGTCTCCTGATCTAATTTCATCTGCTAATTTTATCAACAGTTAACGAGGGTGTTAAATCACTACTGCTGTCTTTATCCTTGAGTCAGCTCCTGAGGGTGTTTCTCAACCAACTCACTTTGAGGCATCTTCCCTTTTTAGATCATGAGCATTTAAAATACACCAAACGCTTTAAAAGATGGAAAGACATCCTGCAGAGTTGCATCAAGCACTAGTATTTATTCCATTAATTTTATATTATATCCCAACTGTGACAGAGTTCCTTATTTCCAAATCTATACTGCTTATTAACTATCCTCACATTACCTTCAAGACCTGAAATCCCTCTCCCTTTTTAATGTTTACTCAATATTTATTTCATTACTGGAATTTTATAGAAACCAGCACTAAATCAAGGAGAAGACCACAGCCAAAACTTCTTTCTTTCTTCTTTCTTCAGAACGTCTCCCTTTTTTCCCTCTCCTCCTTTAAGTGCAAATATTAATGTTTTCTGTGGCACGTCACTAGCTTTCCATCCAAAAATAAGGTCAAACTCTACCTGGGTGAGCACAAACTGGCTCCACCTATAGCTACCAAAGATCAGTGTGTTCACAGCCAGAGGGAGAAAGTAGCCAACATTGTACACTTGAATTTCTTTGTAGTTGTTCATGTATCACAAGCTTTATGAAAACTGGCTCATACAGCAATTGTTTTAAAGCACTTCCTTTTTTCCCCCAACACGCTTTCTCCCAATTCACCTACTATTTTTTCCCAACATACATTTTGGTTTGTATCACGCCAGCTGCTGCACTTCAACAATGAAAATAAACTTGGTACCACAAAGAGATGGCTGTGTACAGATTCTCTCTACGAACTTACTTGGAAAGAGCTACATAAACTTAATTGATCAAAAGGGAGTCACAAAACGATGAAATATTTTGCAGAGGCATATGCTAATAGTACTGCACCAACTTTCAAGGCCTGCTGCCTTACCAGAAAGGTCCATAAAACTGTTGAGGTGATAGAAATACTCCCAAGCTGCTGCCTGGAATGCAGAAATGGGATGGTAACTATGCTATTTATTTATTTATTTTAAAGCAAGGCAAGGAGAAAGGGGCCTGGACGTTTTAACAGGAAATTAGAAAGCTAGCTGATATAAATTCATCACCTATCAAAGCTTTAACAGCCCAAGTTCCCCTCCCCCTGCTCCCCATTCCCGATCTCTCGTCTGCATCTGAATGCTCACAGTGCTGCTAATGGACAAAAATGGAAACAAATGTATGCAACAAATCACAGTGTGCGCCTGTGCCAGCTTCCCCCTTCTGATTCATCAGACCCAGATCTCCATACTGCTGCTACGTATTAAAATCAATGTTCTGCCTCTTCATTATTGTCATTATTTCTCTTTCACTTCAGAAGTTTCCTTCCCTTCAGATTGCTGCCTGACCAGCTTGTCAGGACATATTTAAATCAATATTTTGTGCATATGCATGTGTGTGCCGTGCATCTGGATGCCACCTCATTACCATCTGAATTCCCATCATTTCTGCCAAGGCACAAAAATGTAGGGGTAAAAATCATGTCAAATGACAGAAGATTACAGCCATCTATCTCCATCACTTAAAAATATGAAGTAACTGCAGATTTTGCCATCAGCTCATTTCATACCTGGTAAGAAAATCTAAATAAAGATTGAATGCAGCATTTTCTGTGATGCATGAAAACGCAATGCAGCTCAAGCAGAAGGCATTAAAGATTCATCCTCTACTTGGTCAGAACTGGGGCTTCAAGCTGCTTAAGTCGACTTTGCCTACTGTGCCTGGGGCTCACCTTCCAGGTCATGGAGGAAAACCCTATTAGTGCAGGCTGTGAACAAGGAAACCAGACATTCAGAGTCAGGTGAATGGTGAAGTTCCTCTCTGCAGGGGAGAAGCCTTATTGAGAGCAAATACAACCAAGAGAGCCCATGTTTACAGAGCAATTGCTATTCCTGGTTGAGCACCAGGTGAGAGAAGCTCTGCTGGTGCTGTGGTCCAGCACCAAGGATGCTGGCTCCTGTAGTAATGCCAAACACACACTGGGGGAAACGGCTGAGGTTGCAGGAAGTCGAGACGCACACTCTTACTGTAATATAAATGGAAAGAGTGTAAAAATAGATATAAAACCAACAAATCTATGCTTGCTTTCATTTGGATATGAGAAGCCTTCAAAAGAGGAAGCATATTATTTAAGTTGGTCAAAACACAGGCATCGACTGCACTCTCTCACGTAACAACATCTATGCCTTAATTTTTTCTTCTGCTCAGATGCACAGCATACTCCTGAAAGAGGTGTTTCATTTATGTCAATTCACATCTTACTAACATGAAGATGAGCCCACAGCCACCATCATTTTCACATAAGGCTTCAGTAAGCATGCTCAATTTTTTCCAAAACAAGCATAACAAAAAGCCCCACCTAAAAATAATAAGCCACATTTACACACTACCCACTCAGAGAGGCAGTACATTATCCACTAACACGCTCATTCCAGGCTGTGCATTTTAAGTTTGTAAATCTATGAAAAAGTGATGACCACGGGCTCTTCACTTGGGAGATCTCCAAGTGACACAGCTGTAACAGCCTTTTGCTGGATGCATGATGCTGCACTTCCCGCTGGCCTCTTCCCAGGCGTTTTAAATTGACAGATTTGAGATGTGTCTGTATCTAAGGTGTAGACAAATCTTTTCCCTGCCTTTTGCACAAAGTTGGTGCAGATATCAGAAAGACTACTTGAAATCCTGAAAATATTGACTTTACTACTACCAGATCTTATCACCAAAAACAATGAGGAAAAGTAAGTAGTTTTCATAAATTTTGAAGTACTTAATTTTTATTCATTTTGTGTGTTCTTTCCTAGTCCATTTTCCCTTTCTCTGATAAGCACATATAAATCTCAACAGCAAAATACAAATCCATTTAAATAAGGTACTGGGTCCTCAAGCAACATTGAATATTGGGGTATTTTTCCACTCCGTATAAAGGCTGGAAACAAACCCTATATTGAATGTATCCCTTTAAGTTCTGAGAAGAGGTAAACTCAAATTCCTCTCTCCACTTGCTTTCATAGGAACTACTGGCCCGAATCTTTGATGTAACATCTGGAAGCCTATATGAAGAAACACATTCCCTGATATTTTCCCTTAAAGGGTTGAGTTTTTGAACTAAAGCTACAATGCAATAAGCTTCAGCACTGATATGATCAGAGGCACAACAGATGTCTCATCCAGAATTTGTGGTTCTGAATCCAGTCCTTGGCAGGATGCAGTCCTCAAAGCCCCTTGTTCTCTCTTTTAGCTCTTTAAGCCAAAGAGGAGTGAGAAGAGGTATAGAAACACTTTGAAATGCCTACACTGTCTGGAGTTCAACCCCACAGAGAGATGCAAACCAGGAGATGACTTCCCACTCCCTCTGAGCAGACAGGAAGAAGAGAAAATGGCAGAGGTTCATTTTCTTATCAGTGCTATTAATATTCAGTTTATTCCACCTGAAACATTGTTTTAAGGGACTGAATCGCTTAGAAGATTGACTTTGATTTTGGGAGGCTTTCATTTGTAAGCTGTCAGTTTGGATCCAGCTGAGGGAGGTACTGATGGATGGTTTCTAATATCTAAGAGTTGCTCAGCAGTGTATGACAAATGACAAAGAAGTTGCAGAGTGAGTTATATAGTGAGTCAGCAGTCCTTTCCCAGAAGGTTCAATACTAATTAAGAGGCAACTTGACACCCTTTGTGTCAAGGCTGCTTGGAAACTTATGCCCAGATATGAGAAACATATCACAAGTAAGTAAATACCTTAAGCTTCAGCGTGGAAATAAATAACAGCCCTACAGTTCTATCATAGCACATCCCTCAATACCCCCATTATGGTTTTATTTGTGCAGGACACCTAGTATGGTTATATGATGGCTGACTTAAAAAAAGCTACTTTTTGTTCTCTCAAAAAAACTGCCAGCATTGAAATGTTCGCCTTTTATTTAACACCACACTATGGTGGACAGGCTCTTTGTTCATCCTCCAAACCCACTTAGTGCTGCACGGGAAGCAGGATGAAGGATGAGGCTCTGCAGAAAGGCACTGAGCTATGGCTGCTGTGTAGCTCACCTCCACTTTGCTCCCCAAACAACTCAGTTCCTGCTGGCTCTGGAAGGAAACTGCCATTAGCAATGGATTTGAATGATCAGTTCTATCACATTTCCTCCTCTCTTTACTTCTCTGTCAAGACCAACAAGTTCATTTCAATTACGTTTCACAGACAGAGACTGACAAAAAAGAAAAGGACTCCCCCCCCCCGCCTTTTCTTTCCAAATTGCACCAGCTGTACACTAAGTGGTGAGTAGGAATGACAGACACCCACAACCCACCCTCAAGTCTTGCACAAAGAATTTTCTCTTAGTTTTAATCCATGCCAGCTCTGCCCCAGCTGCAGTAAAGCACTTGCCTCAATTGCTTCAAGTACTGCAAAATCCTACTTTGGGGGCACTGTTTTCTGATCCTAATTTTTTATCAAACGCAGAAGTCCCATGAAAACAATAATGTAAAACTTGTGCTGTGCGTTTACCAGCACAAAGAAAATTGCATTTCAGGGATGGGACATACATAACTGTAAGGAAATGAGTTACAGCAAAATGGCAGTATGAACCAGTGTAATAAAAGACAGCCTCAATTAAAAGTTACAAGAACAATGTAAGGGAAGATACAATATGATGCACATTACAAGCCTGCTCAAAATCTCAGCACAGGGCAGCACTACACACAGGAAGTCATCTTCTGAAAAAGCTAATGGATCATTTAGCTAACGAGGAAAGGTCATGTCTTTGATCAGTGAGATCGAGGAATTATAATTAAGCAGAAGACCCAAATCATATACACTTCACAAAAAGGCTACTGTATCTTAGAAAACTGTTCTAGTTTGGTTTTGTTTTGTTGTTTGTCAGGGATTTTAATACTATGAAGAGGTGTTTGGGGTTTGTTGTTGCTTTTATTTTTACAACCACAGTTCTTTTTGTTCCATTCTTCATATAATATGTAAAATATCTCCCTGGCATGGGTGACAAAATTTACAATTCTGTCTTTCCTTTCTTTCTCTAGTTGCTTGTGAACCATTTGGTGTTTCATTTGTGAGTGGAGAGAACATATGATTTAAGTCAATAATGAACCAGCTCAGTAAGACCAAACAAGACACCCAGTAAAACCCAATTAGAATCTTTAAAAAAACTCCAAAAAACTCATGTAAAAGTAGCTCTTGTAAATTTTATTATACTAAAAATAAATCTCTCACTGCTTTTTAAACCTGGCCACAAACATTTTTTTTTTCTAAAACTGAAAGTAGTGGGTTTTTGTGTTTTATACCGTGTCTCTACTGGAGAGCTATAAGAGTTCACATCAGGAGAAAAAGCGATTCAGTGGATTGTTACATTTGTCACCATATAAATCCTCTTCATAGCATTCTTCCCAAGTTGATTTTCAAGGTTAAGAGCTGTTTCCCATACTCCTCTGCTATGTTAGATTATTAAACAGGCATGATAAAAGAAGACTTTGATTTTGTAAGACATCAAAAATAAGTTTCCCTTCATACCTTTATGCTACAGAATATACACTCAACATTAGAGCACTGGTGAAGCTGCTGCAAACAAAAATCCCTGACGATGCAGAAGCTTCCTTTGCTCTATGCAGGGTGCAAGAAACAAGCTTTCCGGGAAGGCAGCTGTATTTTATTTTGTGCTTTACAAATAGCTTTTGGGGAACATCTATTCATTTCACATTTAGTCAAGTGCTCTTTTTTCAGCATCTTTTGGACGCTGCTTAAATGAAGCTTTCCTACTCCTCCTCTTCGCTTTAAGCTTGTTGAAGCAGTACGTGAAGAAAATGCACCTGGACATTTCTGAACTGAGCATTTGGTGGGAAGACATGACTGAAAACCCATGTTTGCTCCATGTTTGGAAAAGGAAACAGAGAAGGCTGGAATTGTTTTAAATCCTCTCCAACTTTCAAAACTGCCTCGGAGGGGGCTCTGTCACTGTCACACATTACAGTCTCCTGTCTCAGACTGATTCCTTACACTGGCTCAAGTGCCCGTAATGGGATCTTGTGCAACCTCCCTCAGGCCTGGGACACAGCGTGCTCTGCCACAGCACTACAGGATTTGAAGTGACACATGCCATCAGATGCCAGAGCAGTGACTGGCAGTGACCGAGTGACCAGCACACAAAACCCCACTGGTTTGGATTATGCAAAGACAAGCAGGAATATTTTCTGATAAAACATAATGAAGACTGTTTTACTTACGCCAAAGCAGCAATTAGGAGTTGTTTTTCAAATGACACAATTTGTTTCCAAACACCTCAGGAAAGTCCACCACCAACACCAAAATAAGACAACCCAGGAGACAAAGTCACAAATGTGGAACAACTGCAGCCTTTCAGCTGGTAAGAGGACCATGCTCCTCTCTCAATCAGATGGTGGAGTGGAAATGATGGTAACCATGGGTTTAAAGCCAGATCTGCTCACCAGATGTGGAACAACAGTCTCCTGACACTGTTCAATTAGAGAAAAATATTCCACTTTCAGAGCCAGAGATGCTCAGTCTAGGTGTTAGGAATGAGTAAGATGTGAAGAAGCTCCTGGGTCCCAGGAATTATTTTTTTGCTTTGGTCAAAGCACCTCCTAATGCACTGAGCAACCACTGTCTGAAATCTCTTTCCCTTACAGGCAGCCTGGGAGGCACCAAGATGGCATCCTTGGGTGCAGCAGCTCTCCCTCTGCCAGGGAATGCGCTCCTGTAATCACTCCTTTGTAGCCGTTTCCTTTCTCCTTGCCTTTCCCCTCCTACCAGAGCTTCAGAACCAATGGGATGGAGCTGCCTTCTGCCCTCTGCCACCAAGAGTAGTGACCAGAGAATAAGGAGCCTTCTGCTGAGAATGGCCACCTCCCTGCCACCCTCTTCAAGTCCCTAGGGTGGATTAGGAGGAGCCAGCCACCCTGTGGGGTGCCCAACCCCTCCACTGCCCCAGCTGAAACTCTGGATCCTCCTTCACGTGCAGCAAACACCTCTCCATCAAACTGGGTGGCAATGGCAAGAACAAGACTTTGCCCTCAGCATCACTGCCTGTCATTCTGCCTTACCTACTGAGGCACCACGAGAGGTCGTTTCAAGTGGCAAAATTATAACTACTTAAGACGTGTGAAAAAAAATGATTAATAATGGCTGCCCAATAAGTTCACAAATATTAACAAGAAGAAAATTGGTGCAAATATTAGAAAAGGCAATTTTAATGATCAAAGGTTTTACTTGGGTCTCACTGTGATAATGTTCTTATAAAGACCAAGACTGGCATGATTATTTTTTTAATTGAAGGGGGTTTTGGTGAGGTTTAAAAAGATTTTCTGTGAACAGAATTGAGTCACAAAGAAAAAAATACCTCCTTTTGCTACATTCTTAGATATTATCAAAATTACAGCAAAACGGTGAAAACAGTCATCTTATTTGATGTGTCTGCAACACAGTGATAATTATGTTAACTCTCATGCCTCTTATTTAGAAGTGAAATGTGTTAACACTGACACATTTATTCACCTTTTTTGATCCATAAGCACAAATCCTTATCAAGATTTTCTTAATAAAAGAGACCGCAGCATACAGAAATTTGAGTATGTACGCACATGCAGTGGAGCACACAGCACCCGAAGCACCCCCGCACACAGATGAGGAGTCCCAGATAAGTGTCCATCGACTCCCTCTGCTGGCAAGAGCTGCCACTTTCTTCTTCCAAAAAACACCTACATGGTCGCTGGCAATGCACAACATGAACGTTGCAGTACATTGCCCCAAATCCTACTCGGTGCTGATGGTTGGCTGCTTTGCAGTGCACATCTGCAAGATAACTTACACTGAGAATCGCAGCAGCTTCCTAGCAAATTCCAGATAAGCATTATATAAGTATCCAGTATTAATTTTAATTATAGTTTGCACAGTAGTGTTCATAGATATGAAACTGGGTCCTATTTGCCTTTCACTCCATACAAACTTTCAGATTTCCTTATTATAGCAGGCTTAAAATAAATAATGCAAGATTCATGAAACGGAATGTTCTGTTTCATTTAAAATATTTATGGAATTCTCTAAAAAAGAAAATCACTACTTGCAGTTTACTCTGAAATTTGAAATGCAAGAAGCTGGATATGCATGAGGGAGCCTGATGGGCTGCAAGGCTGCCCCAGCCCTACCATCCATGTGCCTTTACCCTCCCTTGGATCTAAGGGAGCTGCTGAAACCACCTGGTAGGGGTGACCAGCCTGC
The DNA here is from genome assembly GCA_013397935.1 of Dasyornis broadbenti. Taxonomy (NCBI): domain Eukaryota; kingdom Metazoa; phylum Chordata; class Aves; order Passeriformes; family Dasyornithidae; genus Dasyornis; species Dasyornis broadbenti. Next base: position 2,480,590 of record VZRN01006818.1, read on the forward strand.
GACATGTTTGGTTCAATTAACTACAGGGACAAGCAGTTTACTTACTCTGTCTCATGACCTGCCTCTCATTTCAAACCTATGAATTGCTGATTCCTTGGATTTTTTTGTTCCTAGTATCATGGAAATGCTGTATTCTACTAAAGTAACACATTACTTCCACAACTGTGAGCATTCAACAAACTCGTTATATACACATTTATGAATTAATCTCATTAAGATGATAAGAGTGACAGATTTTGTGGTTCTTTTCAGTAAGTTGTTTTAAAGCTCTCTCTCTTTCTCTTTCTCTCTCTGTGTTTCCCAAAACATCATTCTAAAAAATTTATTTTGTATGATGAAGTAATCATAAGGTTAACACAAAACCACAAGTCTCTACTAAACGCACAGGGAACTTTTGTTTTACGTTGTTTATATAACATCCTTTATACCTAAACACACAAACACCTATCTGTACACTTGGTGATTTGCACACACAGGAAAATGGGATACAGATGCAAACATTATCAACTTCTTCAAAGCATAACTAAGCCTGACATTACAACCATCATTTAAATAATAATTTTAAAATCATCCTTTTTTCTGGATTACTACTTTAGTTGCAGACATACACTCTATTTTTTATTTAAAGTCTCTGAACACTACATGCTTCTTCAGAAGCCTTTATCAAAAAAAACAGGAAATTTCTGTTATCCCAGAAGACTTTATATATAAAATAAAAAGTGGAAGTGCTGGTATGATGATCCTTCAGGCAACATGGCACACAAGTACCACCTTTAACAGCTTCTACAGGCACAAACCTACTTTTTTTTTTTGAGAGAGAGAGAGAGAACTGGAGTACCATAACCAAAAGATGGTTCTCCTCACAGAAAGCATGGCTGTAATAATTCATCACATTATCAGCAAACTGTAGCAGTAGAGATCACCCTTAAGAGCTGGGATGTTAAAAAATTCTGCAAAGAAACTCTTATACTGGGAGCGAATTCCTAAGATCCCCCAAGGTAACTACAAGCGAGTCCTGCAGTGACAGGTGAAATGCTGAAGGGAGGAGCAAAATACATTTCCCGAATTCCACAGGCAGAGGGCAGCAGGCTCCAGCCAGCAGTGCTGTCTCGGGGAATCCTGCTGTTTAATTAACATCTCGCTCTCACCAAGAGCATCATCTTTGTGTAACCGTGACTGAAACCAGAGGATACTTAAGTAATTTTAAAAGGAAGCTGACTACATACGTGTTCACTATTTCAAAAACGTGCTTTTTATTACAGATGGCATGTCTGTGTAGCATAAAGTAAGTTAGATGGTGGTCCTAATGAATGTTAATCTTGTCAAGTTAATAAAAACTCTGCTTTGAAGTGTTACTGCAGCTTGGCAAAAGGAACACACAGCAGCGATGAAAATCAAAATGTGGGGAAAACAGAACATGCATTATTAAATGGCAGCTTGTCTCCTCAAGCTCAGCCATCTCTTAAAACCAACCAATATAGTGCCAAAGTGATCTTTATTTGTGGAATGGAAAACGTCTGAAGAATCTAATCTTAAACAGATCATTTTTTAAATTGGCTCTATAAGGCTGTCTGCAAGAATTCAACATTTGCATATAATGATAATGCATATTAGACAGTAATTAGCATGGACTTTTCTTTAATTATAACTGATAATGCAAATAAATCCTATGTTCCCAACTGAAGAATGTAATCAAGTCTGAGCAGTTCAGGCAGAAAGGGAAGAGACAAAAACATTTATTTTAAAATCAGGAGAATGGCACACTATACATACATTCCCTTCCTCTTTCCACTCATATCAAAGAGCATAAAAAAATCCATCTTCGCTAAAGAAAATGAAACTATCAACTCTCTGCCTCGCCCTGTTTACTAATGATACAAAATGTTTTCTCACACGGCTTTATTCAGGATTTGCAAACTCTTCTGCACAAAGAAGAGAAACTATTTTCAAACATTAGCACAGTGAAATCTCCGAGGAATGTGAGCAAACCCAAGCAAAAGAAGGATTGTTAATGAATAAGAAAAAGCAACCTGAGGACCAGAAACAAAGACAAGGGAGACTGAAGGTGAAGGTGAGAGCATCGGAGATCAAAAAAACACTCAAAGTCTAATTTAAAGAGGTAATTTAACAAGTATAAATTATCCTAAGTTTCATTATTAGAACCCAATAATTTAAAAATACACAGGGCAAAAGCTGTCACCTTTCACAGGTATGCAAGTCTAGCCTTGAAAGCAACATCAGTGACTACAACCGAGTCTAAGTCCAAACGTAAATTTAAGAGACGCTGACATGAAATGCTGGATTGACAACAGAGCCCACAAACCCCTCAAGGCAATCTCTGGGATGTAGCCAGCCTGGCCACAAGCACTTAAAAGTTCACTTATCTTTTCAAACAGTCACCAGCAAGAAACTCTGGCATTAAAATGGAAAAAAAAAAAAATAAAAAAAAAAGTTGTGCAAAGGCAGCATGAAGTGAACTTTCAACATTTTCAACAGTTCAGGCCATGCCATTCCCTGTGGGACTGACTAAAGCTGACAATCCATCAGCTTGACCTTCCCTGCACAAGCACTCCCTACGAGTTGCAGTTTGAAAGTTCAAGCTTTACATTTCATATCAGCTGCTACAGGAACAGCCCCAGCAGGAAAAGTTCACCATCTCCACTGAGGCTTTGCTCTGCTGGGCTTGTGGCCACAGCCTCTTCCAGGGATGTAGAGAAAGCCAAAGGTGATCACACCGAAGTCACTCACCTTCAAAGCATACCAATACATCCTCTGGAGAAGCCAAGGGAAGCAGACTGGCTATCTTGTAGAAGGAAGAAGATTTCTAAGGGAAGAATTTGCACCAAAGTCTCAACTTGGAGATTAAAAGACAACAGTCCTCAACCTACAATTCCTTCAGTAGAGCCTCTCCCTGATATGGCTCTTTCTGCATCAAAGAATCATGAGATATCCTGCAGCACAAAGTATTATGTCTGCACAGTGGACAACTCTGATCTATGCCATCTTCAGTACAGCTATGCCTGAGCTATGATGCTGAGGGACAGACCCTTCTCAGTTAAGTATTTGAGAGTGCCATGGTTTCACTCCAGCCAGCAGACAAGCACCACACATCCAATTCCTCACTTCCCCCTCCTCCTCCCCTCCCCAGTGGGATGAGGAACAGTCAAAAGAGTAAAAGTTAGAGAGCTCATGGGTTGCAGTAAAGACAGTTTAATGGAACAGAACAGGAAGAAAATAATGATAGTAATAAAAAAAGAACAAAAAACCACAGAACAAGTGATGCGTGATGCAGGTGCTCACCTTGCCATGTCCAGCCAGTCCCTGAGCAGCAGCTCCTGACCAGCTTTGCCCCCAGTTGATGTACTGGTATTTTATGGTCTGGAATATCCCTTTGGCCAGCTGGGGTCACCAAGTGTGGGGCTCTGTCCCCTTGCAACTTCTGGTGCCCCTCCAGCCTTTTTGCTGGCAGGGGATGATAAGCTGGAAAGTCCTTGACTTACTGTAAATACCACTTAGCAACAACTAAAACATCAGTGTGATATCAACATTACTAAATCCAAAACATAACATTGTACAGTTACTAGAAAGAAAATTAACTCTGTCTTATCCGAAACTAGGACAGGGATAAAGACTTGTACTCAGGCAATTAGCTCACATGAAAATAGGACTGCAACTTTGCACATGATAATTCAAAGAAATTTGATCTACAAGTGGAAAGGCTAACTCTGCATAATTCTACAGTTAGGTATTTTTGTTGTTTGCTTGTTGGGGATTTCTTTTTAGAAAAACATCTCCATTGGCATTAGCAATACTAAGCTGCCATGGGTAAACTGTGATTATCTCAAGGGCAGCTTGAGCAGCAGAATGTATTGGTCAAATGAGATTCAGCATAAGCTTGTACTCAGAAATGGACTATAAAATGGCACCAACAGAGAGAACCTTTATTTATTGCTTCTCCATTTTTGTCTCAAATCTAATCATTTTCCTTTGTTTTCTAGGTGCAGGCATCACGCTTCCCCCTTCTTTCCTGCCCTATACAGTTGATAGCAAGACTCTTCAGTGCACCTGAAGTGACGCTCAACTCCTCTGCATTTGGAGACCTTACTCAGCTCTCCCTGGCTCTGATGGAGTGAACAACTACACTGTCAGCACGTGGAACTGGGAAGTATCAGCCTATGTTAGACTGGGTTATCAATGTCTCCAAAAAGTTCAAAAGAAAGTGACCTCTTCTCTCATTGAAAACAAGGGGAACTACACAGCCTGGCAGGCAGACCTGCTGTGTAAGGAAACTCACCTACTGTTTTCATTCTGTATGTGGCCAAATGCCACCTGCCTGAAAAGGCCAAGAATGTACTGGCTTGAAAACCATTTGCTGCTCCCATGTCCCCCTCCTCACTGACACTGTCAAGCTCCTGAAATGAACTGTCATTCACCAGCCGGGAAGCAGCACCAAACAAGTTTCCCCCACAGACCACAGGCACTCCTGTGGGACTTCACTCACATCATTAACTCACGCAACAACAGGCGGTACAGCTGCAGCCTGCCACCAACCCGGAGATTAAAGGGAAGATAACTAAGCCATGGGATATGAAAGAAAAGGGGATGCTTAGAGTAAACAATAAAAAAAGTCTCCCTTGTGGTTTTTCCTCCCCTCTCATATACATTGCACACAGTTAAAGGAGAACTCTCTGCTTCCACTCCTCCTTCCTCAGCATCAGGAGATTTCTTTAATGATCTGTATTCTGTGTGCATCAGCAGCATCAAGTTTTGAACCAAGCCCCAATGCACTGTCAGGTGAAAGGAACACTTCAGCCACACCCAGTTCCAAAGCAGTTCTTTAGTCTGACAAACAGATATTTAGAATATTCACCCTTGTGCTCTGTTACAGAATATAACCTTAACTAGTTTGTAGTCATCTCAGGACTACAGAACACGCCAGAGTTATTTTATACACAGAAAGGCTTCGTTTGGAACAGAAAGAGAAATTCTGCAAATAGAGCAAATACTGACGGCATAGACTTTATGGGAAAATGGGAAAATCTGCATAGACGTTATATATGTCTGCATAGACGTATAGATTCTCACTCTGTCTTTATAAAACATTAGTCATCCCAATTCTTTCTTGCTAGATGCATTCATAGTTTTTTTCCCCTGTACATTCTTCACTTGATTAATAATTACTGAAATGCATCAGACTGCCATACGGAAGTTTCAACACACGATAAACTATCATTCCAGTCTCAGAGGGAAAAATCTTCTGGGACACGAGACCCAGCAGAATTAAATGCCCTTAGAAGCTGCCATAATCCATAGCCAATTGATATCATCAAAGGCCCAACAATTACCAGGTGGCAATTTTCCATGCATCTCATAGCAGAACTGAAGCACAGAAAACTTCCGAGCTTGCAGTGCTGCTCTGCAAGGCAGGGATTGAAAGCAGATGCCAGATGGACACTTTCCACCAGGCCCCATCAGTCTCTACAGCAACAGAGATGATCTGAACTGACTGACCAGCAGTAAAGCTGGCAGTTTGCTGACCTCCCCTTCATAGCTGTGGCCCATGGCTCTGGAAGATGATGCCCAAGTCTTCCAGAGCAAACCAGAGATCGTAAAGAAGGAACGCTGTCAATCATAAAAGTACATTGGGGCAACAGAAGAGCACGGAAAACGTCTTGGTGACCAAGTTGTTCTAAAGAACATCAACAAAATGGTAATTTTGGGGAATCTGAGTTGGCATTTTTCCTACGAGAAGGGGGGAAAATACCAAAGAGTAGTTTGAATGAAGAAAGTTTAACTGGCAAGGCAATGACTCAGACTGTCTCCTTTACAAGAAGAGGAAAAGGCAGCATGGCATCAACTTGTGGGAGAACCTGGAAGACAAACTCACTGGGTTCCTAATTAGGGGTTGTTTAAATAGTAAGGTTATGTGCAGTGCTATTAATTTCAGCGAGGCATAAGTAGTAGGAGTAACAGAGTTGAATTAAGAATTCAAATTCTCTTTGCTAAGAAAACAGTCAAACCCCAAAGCTCCTCAAAGTTTTTCCATGAATTTTACACCTCTTTGAAGTATTTTTCATTTTGCTCAGCTTCATAGTCTCTAATTTCAGATAGTGCCAATTCCTCCTTCTTCTTTTATCTAGTCCAGTGGATCTGAAAATGCTGTTACCCTTAGAGTAACGGAATGTTTGGTGACCTGACAAGTCCAGAAAAGAGAGAATTCCTAAATTCACATAAAAATATATATTAGTCCTTACCCTCTCTCACGTTTTCTAAAACAATCCTCCCTCACACTCCGTATTCAGTTTGCCTATCCCTTTCCCAGTGTGATACCCAAATACAGCAGATGCCACCCACAATAGCTTCACATGGGACACACAGTCTTTATAAAACTTAGCAAGTCACTTGCTCTTTGCAATGGTATCACACCACTAAGCTGCTTAATTTGTCACCCACTAAAAATGAATACTGATTCTGCTCTGCAGCACAGCTGCTTAGCTTCTTATTTCCTGTTTTACATTTGATTTTTCCTTCCCAGCTGTGGCTTCCACTGAATATCATCTTACTTATTTCAGACCCTTATCCTAATTTGAAAGAATTAAAGAATTCTTTAAGAATTCTTAAATTATTTAAGAATATTTTGAAGTCTGTCTTCAAAACATTCATAACCCCTTTCAACGGAGTGCCATTCACAGTTTTCATAAGTATTTTCAAATTCATTACGCAAATCATAAAAGAAATGCTGAAGAGAACAGGGCACATGACAAAGCCCTTGAGAAAATGAACTCCCACCACTTGGACTATCAGGTCATTGAAAACCAAACCTTTACTGTAGTTTTTCAACCACTGTGGAAGTCACTTTAGAGATACCTCATTTAAATTACTTCCCTGGTTTGCATAGTACAATGTCAAGTGAAATAGTGTCAAAAGCCTTAGTAAAGTCAGAAAGGATCACATCTAATACTTCTTTCTTAGACTTTCTGCCAGTTAGTCTGTCAACACTGGAAGTCAGACTAGCTCAAAGTAATTTGTTCTTGACAAATCCATTTGGGTATTCCCTTGCTACTGGCTAAGTACTTTTAAATTATTTAATAATTTATTCCATTTTTGGGGACACCTGGTTTATAGTTACCAATAACTTTTCTTTGCCTGTTAGAGAAGGCATCCATCTCTGTCCCTCTGTAGTCCTCTCAGAGCACATTTCTCTCCTTGCATGGTTCTTAAGAACCCTGATGATTTAATGATATTTTTAGCTGGTTTCTAAGTACTCTGAAGTAAATTCCAACAGATACTCCTGATTTGAAACCATCTAAACCTTTAGCCTTCTCTTCTACATTCTTCCCCAGTTTCAGTTTCCTTCCCAGAAAGCCCTGAGCGCTGACCACCTAAGTTTGTCCCTTCCACTCCTCTCCTTCCCACTCCAGTATCCCTTTTTCCTCAAGCAAAAAGCTCTTCAATGGAGATGGTTTGTGCCTTACCATAAGCTCTAATTTTGTTTTAAGAAAACGCCAGCATTACAGCTGTGCATGGCTGCTGATGCACTGAACCTCAACAAATTTTGAAGACATCTCGTGACAATTCCACAAAGGCACATCAATGGGGTAGGAAAGCTTAGAGATGCTCCTCTTCTATGGAGCTGGCAGAGCCAGCCATTCTAGAATGGGAGCAATTGTTCTCCGTGAAAGAGCAGTGATGGCAATGCCGCTGCCTTCCCCTGGGGAGCAGGGAGTTCTGAATCAGCACATCATCCACTTCCCTGACCAAGCACTTCTGCAGATGTCTGTGTGCTTCTAGAACGGCCCCAAGGGCTGTATCGGGGCCCTGGATGCACAAACCCAGCATGGAGATGGCAAAAGAAACAACACTAATGTTTTAAAAGCACTGTTACAGGTTGAGCACAGTGTTATCTTTGCTTTTAAATCAGCATCAAGCTCATGTGAAAACCAACTTGCATTGCCTTTTGGTGGATGCTAGTGAGAGTCAGGAAAATATGGCAAGTGGAACTACAGCTGTGTGAAATTGGTGCACATGACTGAAGAACTGACCTAGCAGCCTTGTACACACTGTCCCTGTGCTGCCAGCAACACACCACTGTGGAGAAGAAAAACCTCATTCTGTAAATCATTTCAAATTGTAGAAAACCAAATGTCAATCCAACATTGCTGGCCAGTGATTTTCATAAAAGCCAGTTGAAATAGGAAATTGCATATTGTTTCAGTTCATTCATTCAGGAGCATGGGACATACAAATGCTCAGACTGCTGAACGAGGGAGAGATGCAGCTTCCTCTCAAGTGAGAGAGAATGAGAGATTGAAATAAAAGAAAAAAAATGTATATTCAATTATATATGCCCCAATGGAGCCACATTCTAATGCCCAGCATACACGGTTCTTTATCATTTGAACTAAGCAACAATTTTAACTCTTCAGCAGTTGCAGAAAGCTGTTTCACCAAGGTGCATTTCTGAAGAGACTGGAGGAGCCGCTGCCTATTGCCCAAACCGGCAATGAAGCAGGAGCAGAGCTAAATATGAATAAGCTTCGCTTACATAATATATTCCAATAAGGGGACCACCTGCTATTTATGCCTGGCAAAGAGCAAAAAGCTGTGCTGCAGGTGCAGAAAAACAACACTGATTTGTAACAAACCTGCAAGAGCCACTGGAAAGCCACAGCACAGCAACCTGAGCTTTAACAGCTCTTTAGACACAGGACAAAGCAAAGCACATCACGAGGTGATGACCTACGCGTCAGCTCAAGAGCAATTAGCCTGGGAACTGCAGCACTTTCACCCTTATAGTGAAGTGCACTGGAGGATGCTCATTCAAAATAGAATTCTGCAGTGCTGGTTAAGTACTCACACACTGGGAGGAAGGGTAGGAAAAAAGAGGAAGGAAGAACAAAACTGATATGAATGGGAAATTATTATTCAGTGCTAAGATACTAAGATATAACACAATAAAATGTCTAATATTTTTGAAGCATATTCTCATTACCACACTCTAGGCTGTATCAGCATTTTCATTTTTATCTGTTTCCAGAAGTTTATAAACAAACTCTACAATTGTGTTTGTGGTGAAAACCTCACAAACCTCAGCCTGAAAGAAGCTTCTAAGTATTGTCAAATAATTTATTTGTCTGAACAAAATAGTATTAATAAAAAATTTATAAAATTTAGAGCTCCTAGCTGTATTTTTTCTGTTCAAGATCATAAATTTAATTGTAGCACATTGCTGTGACTGATTTAACTTTTTCTTTTTGTAATGAAACATTTTTTGTGCTTTATTATTTTCCTCCTATCTCCCCCCTGCACATTTTCTTTCTTTTCATGCCACATCTCTTCCTTTGTGAATTCAGCAAGTACTTCTCATTTTCTTTCCACTTCTCTCCATCATGTTCACTTACCTCCAAAACACAACCCGTTTCCCTCCCTCAAGCCATCCCATCTTACACTGCACAGACCTGTTTCCTAAATCTATCCTGAGCCTCTCTCATTCATCATGACAGTGAAACTAAAACCAAGACTCAGAGGCAAAACAGCCCGTCTAGTACCTATGGCAAGAAAGAAATACCCTGTCATTGAAGAGGAACTGCTCCCCTCCATCTTTCTTAACACATGAAGATGATGGAGGAGAAACGCATTGCCTAAGTTCCAGTTGCTCTGTCACTATGCCTAGCACGCCTTCAGCACAAGGGCACTTCTCAATTTTTGGAAAAAGTAAGATGGGGAAAGGGTAAATTAATAATTATATCTGATCTGAGTTTTGTGACTGACTTGGTTACAAAATGTTACTGTTGCAAAACAGAAGCATTAGACCTCGGATGACTCCTCAAGCCAAAAGGGCTTTTGAAGCCTTTAGACAGTCACTTCCGTTGAGTGTTTCTGCTACTCCTTACCTGAGCAGTGCCCTTAAGCTCCAGACATTTTTAAAGCCACCTATTCATGCCTTTAGACACTGCTGTATTATAAAATACTGAAAAATCACTAATGCAAACGTTGGACCCGTAAGCTGGAATTGCTTTTCTTTGGGAATGTTTCACTTTTAATACTCATTTGAAAAACTTGGCAGTGTTAGGATCTGGAACTTGTAACTGGAAACAAAACTCTTACAGCATCCCTGTAAGAAGGACACAAGAGATTGGTCAGAGGTCATTTTGGGGAGCTCACCTGGAAGCCTATGCCTGTCTTAAAAACCCATGACAGTTGAGTATTTAATTTTTAAGCACTAAGAATCATAAAAACAAATCTTCTAGTTAAACAACAACAAAAAACAGAACAGCAACAAAAGCCCCACCACATAAAAAACCCCAAGGAAACATAATTCTTAGGATTAATGTTGTAGAACACCTCAGCTATCTGTCATACTGCTGACAGTCAGAGAGCACAGTCTGTTTACTTTCTTGCAAGCTCGGTGGATAACCAGCATGGCTCACAGTGCATCACGTAGATTGAAACTATTGCCACACATCATAAACAAAATCTTATCCTACTGTAAGGCTTTAGAATAAACAATATTTCTCCTCCTTTTGCTGAAATATGCACACTGTGGACACATTTCTACTTCTGAGACAGCTTGTATTTATTGTTTTCATTCAGCTTCGATTATGATACACTGCAGCTTTCAGGCGACTCTGGGGATGGTACAGTGCAACCTGAAATGACAGGTTCTCACTAAGAGCACACACAAATTATGCTTAGGTCTTCATTTACAATGATTTTACTAATGCCCCCGTTGCAAAAGGTGTTGAGTTTCTGAGGTGCATTTCAAATGCCCCTGGCTGCTCCAGCCATTGAGGTCTATCAGCTCTGTCACTTTGCCCATTCTGACTCCATAATGCTTGTCCCACCCTTGTCTTCGATTAATGCAGCTCTTACATCCTTTCTGCATTTCTCCTCTCTCTCAACACATACCACTCCTATACCAGCCAGCCTATATTTATTTCACACTCCTCTCTCCTATTCCTGAAGCTTGTTTTAATTGTCTGATATTTCTATATGTTAAAGGCAAATGAGTAAGATTCTCCAGCTGATATAGAGCTCAGCTTCATTCCTGCATCCCCTACAGCTGTGTGACCATTTTCAAATCCCTTAGGCAGAGCTCCAAGACATAATGATATAGTTTGTCTAGAAAAAATCACACCCACTCAACAGCTGCATTTCTGGTGGGCCCTGCACAATCCCACAACGTGCTCACCAACTGGGCAAGAAGGTTCTGGTGGCATAAACCCAGCCTGACTCATACACTCCAGAGTACCCTGAGCACTGCCAAAAACAGTTCACAGAAAAAAGAGCTGAGATTCGTACCACGGTCAGTTCTGGGAAGCCACCAGTAAAGGCTGAGTACACCTGATGAAACTGTACTCTTACACCATTTTGAATCATTGATAATTGGTAACTCTAAGAGTTAAACAGCCAAATTATGTTTCAAAACATAATTTGAAACAGTGAGTGTAGCACAGAGTGTGTGTGTATAAGCCCCAAAGAGCCTACAGTGCTGGGCAAGGGAGGAGGCAGCACATGGGTACATAGAGATGGGCAGAAAGGACAAGAAACCAATCTAGCAACTCTGGTCCAAGCCTGACCACATTCCAAACACATTGGAAAGCTCATGAACAACCAAACCATCACATCACTGGTACTGAAAGATGAGGTTTTATATCACATTTCTACTGGTTTTCTAACAAGACATATGTAAATAATTTAAGCATTTGTTGAGATAAATAATAAATGCAATGAAAAAACTACTCCAGAGGTCTAGACAGGATACATTTCTATCTGCACATTTTTCCAGCTTTCTACACCTCTGTAAAAGCGCATCCATTGTTGTCTGATGTTTTCTCATTAATTTAACTGTGTATTGCTTATCAGACAGCAAATACTTCTTAAAAAGTCACTTAGGTTTTTCATACTTCTGTATCTGAGCATAATTAACTTATCAAATATCCATTTCTTTAAGCTCTGTGTTTTATGTATTTTCTTTTCTGTGGCTTACCAGCTTCTTTTGTAGAATGAAATAAAAACTCAATTAAAGCTTTATTTACGAAGATCATATTTTTTACTCTGAAAAACTGAAGCTGCATTTAGATATTTGCAGTTATAATGAAAAAAATCCCAACCAGATGGTTGGAAAAAGGAACTGATTTAATTCCACTGTAAAATACAACACAGAGATACAGAAGATCTCCAACAGTGTCTGCTATGAAAGCCTTAATTTTCAGGGTTGAAAAGCACAGTAATATGCCTAGTTAGTTTTCTCAATTTGATAGAGAAATAAACCCCAGCAAAGTCTTATTTTTTGAACTGACTGATATGGTATTAAAAAAAAAAAGGCAATTCATCAAAGTGGCAATCAGGGTATCTGGAAAACAGGGTGCATTTTGAATAAAGCAAGTAGATTAGAAGANTGATTATTTGGTATTAAAAAAAAAAAGCAATTCATCAAAGTGGCAATCAGGGTATCTGGAAAACAGGGTGCATTTTGAATAAAGCAAGTAGATTAGAAGAGACTGCAGGAGGGAACTGGGTCTGTTTGGCCTTAAAAAGAGACAACTGAGAGGGGACCTCATCTATGTCTATGAGTAACTGAAGGGAGGCTGCCAAGAGGATGGAGCCAGGCTCTTCTTGGTGGCAATGGGCAGAAACTGATGCACAGGAAGTTCCACCTGAACATGAGGAAGAACTTCTTTACTGTGTGGTGACCATGCACTGGAACAGGTTGTCCAGAGAGGCTGTGGAGCCTCCTTCTCTGAAGATATTCAAGAACTGTCTGGACACAATCCTGTGCCATGTGCTTTGGGATGACCCTGCTTGAGCAGGGAGGTTGGATCAGATGACCCACTGTGGCTCCTTCCAATCCTGCCCATTCTGTGATTCTGTGAAGAAAGCCACCTTATGTGAAGAGTAAATAAGGAAGATTTGTTTATCCTTTTTTTGACAACTGTGAAAAAGGATCAAAAATGTGAATACGTAATATCACAAATCTAAGTAAAGGCTCAATGTGTGGGAGTTCAGTGAGTGTAATTGGGAACATTTCATAGAAATTCTAAGTCTCAGAATTATAAAAACCACAAACTTGAATTAAATTTTTTGTAAACAATATTAAAAGATATGAATTGAAAAATGAGAACATCCTGTGTAAGAGTCCAGTTAAGGGAGTGAGGGAGGAAGGGGGACAGGACAGGATACAGCAATGAGAGAAACCAAATTTTGGTGAATTATTACACTAGACAAAAAAAAAGATACAATTGTATTAGTGTTACAGGATAGTCTTACACCTAAAAAAAAAGTATGCAAATACATAGTCTACACTTACACCATTGGTACTGAAACAAAAACTATTTTCAAACTAAAACTCTTTAAAATGGGAGGAAGGGACAAAAGATAAAAACTTGAGAGTTTAAAAAAGATTTAACTGAGGCTGAATCAACATGAGGAAAGGATTCACCAGCTACAGAGATAAAGACGTCATCATAAAACTTATGCCAAATTTTTGTCCTGGTAGTAACGATTATTTGCTTTTAAAACCAACACAGTAACACCTTCTAATTAGTGAGCATGCTAAAGGTTGACTGTACGACCAAGGAAAACTGTGAACCGGGAATATAGTGGGAACTGAAGAAACTTGCAGGATTCAAAACATGCTAGAATTTCTTTTTTAATACATTATTTTTTAGAATACAGACATTTCCAAATATTTTTGCTTGTCAAGGCAGACTTCAACGCAAGCTATTCGCTGGACACAGTGATGTCCCATGACAACTTTTCCACGCAGCATCAGTCAGGAACTAGAACGCCTAAGCCAATGGCTGTTGGGTGATCCAAACCGAGGGAGTTCATTCAAACAGAAATTAATATGTATATGAACAATTAATTAACACAACAGTAAAAATAATTACAAATGCAATCTAGCATAGTGAAATACAAAGTAGTATGAAAAATAAGCTGTAAGGGCAAGCACAGTCTCAGTGCAATGAGCACAACACAATGTGATTATAGAAACAAATTCCTTTATTTCAAGTCTGAATTTCATGTCTACATAAAATGAAACATATTTTTTTCCTTTCTTTTTTTTGGAGAAACAAATAACATGAACACTGTTTTAAGAATTGTAAGACATTGAAACTTGAAATGAACTATGATATTTATATGACATTGAATATGAAAAGCAACAAAGAATAGAAACAGTAAAGTATAATTCATATTTGAAACAACAGACTAGAAAAGGAACAGTGATAAAACAAACCAGAAAAAAAACCTGCCAATGTCTTCAGTATTACCTGATCTTCATTGTAGTTTTGAAGTTTCAGTGGAACCATCAGTGCAGAACTACGTATAACCAAAAATCCCAAATTATTGTCAATTTTCTAAGCTATATTTCTTTTGTGCCTCTCTGAAAGCTGTTTTTAATGAGTTTAATTGTTAAGGACAGTTATTCTTCAGTAAAATGAGGCTTTTAAATACTTTATCATTTGTCTCAACATGTTGCTAAGCCTAAAATGATTTTCAGTTGCTTAGATTAAATGACTTTCTGCTGTGCTGGAAAGCAACAAAATAAAATGCCTTATCACCGTGGGTTTTTACAATTACTTCAGGAAAATAAGATTTGTGTCAAAGCCATGCTTAGCTTTGCTTTATGCACAACAGACCTCTGTGATTGCTCTTGGCCATGGTTTAACCCCAGACAGCAGCCAAGCATACCTGGGGAACTCATTGCAAAACGATGCTGCTGTTGCGTAATGTTTTTCAAGAAGAAAATGGATGGCACCATAAAACAAAGATATGTTGGCTGTTATTAACTACAAAGCCACTTCTTGAAAGATCCTAAACCAGAAAAAATAATTGAGGCTATGAAAGGAGTATTGTCTATGTTTGCACAGCGGTTTAGCTATTCTAGGCAGCTGCTCACAGGTGGAAAGAGGACAGTGAGACATTATGGCTGTTCTTATGGGCAGTCTTCCAAATACACCCTTAATTTTTCTAGAGGTCATGATCCCTTCCCTGCCTTGCAAGTTGTTTCCTTGGGCAATGGTCCAGGCACACCATACCCATGGTGCCTCCTAATGCAGGAGGTGTTTCTCCCAGCCAGGTTGCGGAAGGGTGATGGTGACCTTCAATGCAAACATAGATCCAAGCCATAATAACCACATGCCTCCATGTCCTCATACAGCAATCAAAGTGCACTGCAAATCTCCATTAAAGTGGCACTGCCCATCACCCTGGTCTGTGTCTCCTCACTTGAGCACAGAGTCCCAGCAGGGAAACTGCTGCCGTACTCATCTTCAAAGCTCTTCAGCTTTTTACATAATGCAAACCCAACCAGGGCCAAACTGAGCTCTCTGCCCAGGGCTCAGAACACCCCTCTCAAAGGAGCTTTCCTGTCACCCCCAGTTTTGCACACCTCCTATCCTACTCAATCTGGATCCTCAAACAAGGAACCTACTCAGGCAGGCAATATTGGATATTTCAAAAACCTGCTCAATCACTCCCCACGCCACTGCTCATATTGTGTTTGGCTTCACCATCTTGTAGTACCATGGCTTGATATTGCCTCAGGAACCAGATCCAGTCCACGGACCAACCCTGGCCAGCTATGGGTTGCACAACTGAAGGTGTGCACATATGAAGAAATCACCAACCACATAAAAGTTCATCTTGTCAGCAGCAATCCCTTTGTTCTCTTCCAAGAGAAGGTTGGGGGAAATACACTCTCCGGCAGAAGCAATACATAAGACGTGCAGCAGAGCCAACAACTTAGTCAGCAAGGACAGAGGGGCAGAGACAGCCTATTCATTTTAAACAATGGAAGAAAGAAATAGGGCACAGGGGAATACTGTGCCAAGGAAAGGTTTAACTTTATTATCAGTTCACAGTAAAATAATGTTATTCTTCAAAAGTGGGTAGAGATTTGGGTGCAAAAATACTGTCCGGGTTCTAAGTTTTGGGTGACTAAAGCTGGAGTGTTAAATCTAATTGCCAAAGCCGAAGCGACCTGAATTTCAAAGACACAGAGATCAGTTATCACTGGGGTAGGCTCGGAAGCACCAGATTTTACAGCAATGAGAAATACCGCTTGGGAGAAAATATTTATTAAAAAGGGACATATTTCCTATTACCACTATCAAGAGTTGGTTCATAAATGGCATCAGTTAAGAGTTCTGTCTAACTGACAATCTCTCAGTCATGGAAATCTCAAGCTGCCTGAGTGGCTTTATCAGAATTTGCTCAACAGTTTTCCTAAAAAAATGAAAGGCCTTAAAAAGATTGATAGTTGGTACAATTATAACTAATTATAGATAAGGTCATAGGCAGCCTTCAACAGCAGTTCTACAACAAGATATATCCTCATGAAAGCACGCAGTGATAGCTGGAAATCAGCCCTCACCACAAAACCAGTCATCCGTGAACTGTACAAGTACAGCTGAAAACTTTAGACCATACAACTCCATCAGAACAGTGCAACAGTGGGTCTTTGTCATCCTCCTTTTGTTTTTCATCCATCTGTGCCACAGGCTATATTAAGGATCTCTCTCTAGGGCAGGAATTGTCTTTTAATTACATGCACAGGGCTTCTCGTTGTGGGTCCCTTGTCTTGCTCAGAGCTACATGCTCCTCTAACACATACTAGAAATAGAAGAGGCAACACTGTCTGTCTGTATTTGTGACCAAGCTTTCTCACACAAATACCTTCCTATCAGCATCAGCCCAAGGTGGTAGGTTGAGCATGTCCAGGACTACTGCACTGTGCATCAATCCCACATGGATGCACTTCAACCAAGCTGTGCACAACACAGGCATCCAACTACTCTCCAAGCAGTGAACCAAATGCATGGGACCTCTCCCTAAAGAATCTGAATAAATTCTTTTCAATCACTGAAAATTTATCTTGCAAGCCCTCTCACCTTCTTCTTCCTAAGAGACTCTTTCAATTGTTTTGTCTGTTTCTTATTTACCACCCAAAATAACTCTCTAATGTATTGCTTTCCTTGTATTCACATGACAGTGTACTGATACACTTTACCTTTCAGGAGGAAAAACCCTCAGTAAAATCTCCTACTTCTGGCAATATGTTCAGAACCAGAATGCTTGTACACATTGAGAACGATGGCAAAGAACTATGGTCTGCTATGATCTTTGGCAACAGCAGTGTTTTTCCTACTAAAAGATAGAAAAAATACAGCTGCATGATCCTGTGAGCTATTCACCTTCTACAAAAAGCACGTGGAATGATCTTTAAGGCAATTGCTTAAAATGGCAACAATAGCAAAAGCTGTATCTTCATCTAGAGGATACATTATTTTCTACACTGTAGGTCATAACAGGCAATTCTCCATGCAGCACAGAGGCTCACTGCTCTTGTTTGCAGGTGGCCATCAAGGCTATTTTGCAGGGGAAGGTTTTGATGGATCCATTCTATACAATGGCCATGGTATATTCTCTTATACCCTACAAAGCTACCGAGTAGGTCTTTTTAGGAACTATTGCTATTCCACTAACTGCTCGTGCCTCCATGAAGTCCAATTACTGTTCCAATAAAGCAAAACACTAATGATAAAAGGTAAGCAAAATTAGTAATGACTGTAATAAATGTTATCAAGCAAAGACAGCAGTAATTGAGCTTATGCAGTAATATAAAGAGATACCACTCCTGGTGTGACAACGCTGAAGTCAATAGGGCTTTACCAAAATGAATATAACCCTGTACTCCACTCCTAAGCAGTCACGGCATAAAAAGGTATTTATCACTATTCTAAAACAGTCACATAAATTCAGAACTGCAGACGCATTAAAGAGTGCTGCATAGTTTAACACACGGATGAACAAGTAATTAGACTTATTTGTTTGCAGATTAAATGCCTGTAAAAGAAAGGGCTTTTGTTCAGTCTGAGAAAAGAAAACGGGGGGAAAAAAACCCAACAATGCGATCAGGCTTTAATTTTCAGTATGTCCATGCCTGAAGGATTTTGGGAACCTTACTAGAGAACAACAAAATGCACTGTATCAAAACAAGAATTTTCAGGAGTCTCTTAAACTCTGTGAAAACATACACATCATTTAAATTTTCAGGTTCTTCAGTGAAAAGATGTATATATCACATTCTGCGGAGGTATATCACATTCTAACTGCAATATCTTCTCTTTGCCAGGTCATGTGAATATACTAATGAACAGAGCAAGGGATAGACCAATTCCTTGGCTTCTTTTCTTAAAGGGGAGAAAAAGATTACTTGAGACCATGTATAAGCTAGAAGCAAGCCACCACCACCACCATCACCACTTTGTCCCTACCCACAGACTTATAGCTACCCACACAAATGGAACACCTTGCCCTCAATGACAGTTCAGACTCATGGACTCTGAGACCTCCTTTTTTAAATTTCAGTAAGCAATGGGTAACATTTCCAGCAACATCCTAAAGAGAGGGGAAAAAATGTTTTTTTTTTCCTCACAGAGTAAGTATCCATGGCACAAACTCAGTCAGTCATATGTAAGATGGAGACTTTATATGATGGAGAATAGATTCCAAATATTATAATGGATGCAATAATGGGAAAGGAAAGATACCAGGCCAACTAGAAATAAAGACAAAACTCCTAATTTTAATCCTTTACTTTTTAATATTGATGCACTTATTTTATATGGTTACTGTATATATATTTAGGTATCTTCCTCAAACACAGCATTTAATCAAAACAGGAGGAGGATAAAGAACATAAGCAGGAAGAGATGTGGAGATACTCAGGTGAAACTTCCATCCTCCATTTACATTTCGTATCATGGGTTTTGTTATATTAATGGTACAATCTGATGTGCAATGTTGAATATTGTTTTCATAGAAATTCCCAAAAAAGATTCTGAGACAGTAAAAAGATCTTAATGCATGAGGTATATATGTGTAACTGTAAGAAAAAAACCAGGACACCAAGATGACAACAGAAGAAAACAGTACACCTACACCACTGCACTAGCCAGGATGTGTCACAGCGCAGTGGACCCAAAGTTTCCTCCGCAGTCTGACAAGATCCATTAGCATCTCGGAATAAAGCAAAGAGTATCAGAGGCTCTGGAAAAACACCATCTGAATGATTTCAAATGAGTGAGTCATTTTATCAGCTTGCATTTTGAAAGTAATGAGGCTATTTCAGTCCAACTAAAAGTGAATAAATCTTTAACAGCCCCCAACAATCTTCCACATTTCCAGAATAAACCGCAAAAGGGATTTAAATGTTCCTATCAAAAAAACAAAGCTTCTATAGCTGCACTCTTTCTACAGACATTTAATTAAGTATTTTTCAATAGCACAACTTGAAACAGGAGTGATTTTGCCTGCCTGCCCAGTGAGGAAAGCACATCACAGCCTGGCAAGGAGGAGGCAAGATCAGAGGAGCTGCTTCCCCCACACTCAGCGTTACTTGGTTCTCCCTGGATCCCCACTCTATACTTTTCCTTTGTGTTAAGAGGACAACTTCAGAAAGCCCGAGAACATAATAAAGCTAGGGAAAGACAACCCCGTTATTACCACTGCAGAAAATAAAACACAGATTAATGTCACCAAGGCACATGTCAGAAGAGATAATAATGATGTGTACAAATGAATCTTCTCATCAGGAGCAACGAATATAAGCACCACCGAAAACTGAATAATAATTACATACAAATCAAAAATGACATTGCCAGCTGCTAAGCACACATTACTCCCCCAGATTACCAAAGGGTTTGTTTTTCACTTTTTCCCCTAAAACTTGCTAAGTCTTCCTTTTCTATTCAACTGACAGAAATTATAAAGTAGAGAAGCAGGTGCTTGCACTCCCTAGGAAGACAAATGCTAGCACCATCAGATAGCTTGCTGCTTACAGCTCTTAGCTACCCGTTGTGGCATGACGAAGGTGCAGATGTGCACTGAAGGCTTTTTTCTTGTTTCAGAAAATGGCTTTTCTGAGTCAAAACACAGAAACTGGTTATAAATCGTGGTAAACACTCCGTTTCCATTTTCTGAAGCATTTACTAACAATGTGCCACTCACTTTTCAAGTCCCTCTCTTACTTAGTAAGATCTGCGTTTCTGCATACTCTAACCACTGATGTTACAGGAAGATTCAAACATAGAGCAGTCACACTCAATAAGTACACACCAGTCATGTCCTCGAAGTCTCAGCCAACAACTTTGGCATATAAAATCATACTCTAGTTGTATTTCTCTGATTGAATTCCCTGCCTTTTTTATAACCATTATTTCATCCGTCTTTCAAAGATAGAATACAAGATTAAGTACCACAATTGCACACTTTCTGAACTAGTAATTTCTTTTACTGATCTTTTTTAACTTGAGTTCATATCCTGAAGATATAACTGAAGACAAACACCGGGAGCTTCTAAGCAAGCTATTTACCAAAGGCATGTAATTAAAAATCTTCTATCAGGAAGGCAAGACATAATATAACATAACAAATAAAGAATCAAGAAATGTTAACTTTTACTGATATGACACTTTATCCAGAAATTTATTATCTGCAGCCAATCCATCAGCTAGATGACAAAAGATTTTATTACTGAAATAACACAGTAAGAGTTTGCATGAAGTAGACAAGACGCTACAAAAAGACAGACCATTTAAGACATGGACTGGAGAATTGCTTTTTCCTTTACAGCTCTCATTAGAAATCACTACAATCATTGTTGTAGACGGTAGGTATGGAAGTATGTTAATCTTTCTTTTTTACATTTTATTGCACAAGACCTATGAATTATTTCCTCTGTCCCATAAAGATTACAACCTTCTCATTTATATTATCATACCATTCTATTTCTAAAGTAAATATATGTTATTTAATAGAAAGGATTATATTAAACAAGAACAATCACCACAAATAAAAATGAAGTAATAATTAGGGTAACAAGTACACATGTAAAGTTTATTAGACAAGCTGACTAAAAATAGCACTTCTGGCTGGATGTTAGTATGCCTTTTCTGCTAGCAACACACAGAGACACAAGATACTTTCATTTACTTCCCTCACAAGAATGCTGAATTTTAAATTCTTCCTGACAGAACTTAGGATGTAATCATGCCTTTTTTGACAAACTGCTAAAATCATGACAGCGTTCTTAGCAGAAATTGGCACAACAGCAAAATGAAAAAGAATCAACTCATTTTCTGCTGAACATTTATTTTCAGTCGGTCTGTAAAACCAAGATCAATTTGCTACTTACAATGATTAATAACTTCCCTGTCCTTGACAAGGCACTCTGTAAATTGTTACAGGCAGAGCAGTGTACATACAATACTGTTAAGGTGTCTACTTACTGTTTATTTGTTAATATTTTATTGTGGCAATCTCTCATTTTATACTTGTGAGACATTTTTCTTATTTTCAATTAGAATTTCTTGTATTTGTTCCTGTTGACCTTTGTCCTGTCATCATTGGTGCTTCTTGGCACCATTGGTCCTCTTTATTCACTCTCATCACTTGCATTGATAAGACCCTGCTGAGCTTTCTGTTCTCCAGATTGAGCAGTCCCAGCTCCCTCAGCTTTACCCTCCCTATGTCAGGTGCTCCAAGCCCATAATCATCTCCATGGCCCTTCACAGGACCTGCTCGTTTGTCCATGTCTCCCTTGCCCTGGGGAGCCCGGGACTGGATCCGGCACTCTAGCTGTGTCTCACAGTGTCAAAAGTCAAGATAAGGAACATCCACTATTCTCTGCTCATCCATTCAGCTGTCATCTCTTTGTAGAAAACTATCAAGGTTGGTCAGGGATGATTTCCCCTTCTTAAATTCATTCAGACTGCTCCAAATCACCTTCTTGCCCATCAGATGCTCGGAAATGCTTTCCAGGATTGTTTGCTCCATCACATTTCCACAGACTGATGTTAACCAGCCTGTATCCTCCTCATGAGCTCCTTGCAGGCCTCCTATCACTGAAGCCTGCGCTCCTGAGGTCCAGAGTTGTGATCCTGCTATTTGTCTTGTTCCTTCCTTGCAGAATTCTGAATTCTTCCTTATTATGGAAACTGCAGCCAAGACTGCTCAACCTTCACAGGCTTGCCCAGTTCTTTCTCACTGGTATGTGTGAGGTGAAGGAAAGCACCTCCCCTCATCAGCTTACTGATCACATGTGTTAGGAAGCTATTATCATCAGTGCACTCCACTAACCTCCTGGATTACTTGTGCACCGTTGTGTTGTTCTTCCAATAGATATCAGGGTGGTTAAGGTCCCCCTGAGGACCAGGACCAGCCTCCTGCAAATGTGAGGCTTCTTCAGCTGCTTGAAGGCATTGTGCACTGCTTCTTCCTGATGGGGCCATCTGTAGCAGACTCCCATGACAATGTCACCTACACTGGTCTGTGCTCTTTGCCTCACCCATAAGCTTTCAGTTGTCTGATTATCTCTCTAAAGGCAGAGATCCATGCATCCCTGCTGCTCTCTCACATGGAAAGCTGAGCTGCCCCTCCTCACCTTCCCAGAATATCATAATTTGTAACTGCCTAAGCAATTTCTCTTGAGATAAATTAATCCCAAAAGGGTTTAATCTGGACTGCTTACTGAATAAGCAATTCTTAAGGACCCTTGTGATGCTGGTAAATCTTCAGTGTTCACAATCAAATCATACCTAATACCTATAATGGGCTGCAAGAGCTCTTCAGCACCAGGTGAGAGAAAGGTAAGTTTAATCAAAGACAGGTGTAGCTTGCCTTCCTTCTCAGAAAAGGAAACAAGGCAGCGAGTGCTACCTGGAAATAACAATATGGGGAATTCACAAGTAGTTCTAGTACCTGAACCAACAGGTGTTCTAATTATTATTTCCTGTTCCTCCTAACATGAAAGTGAGGAGAGCAGATTTTAATTTGTTTCACAAATAAGATATTCTTAACAGGAAGGCTGATGTTACCTGTTTCCACTCATCTCTGAGCAACAATATGTTACAAGTGACCTCCCATACACAAAATCATACTTCTATTTCTCCATCTGCCTCAGTTTTCAATATTTAATAACCTTACCATTTTTTAAGTAATGTGTTTAGGTCTTATGGGCAATACATGACAATAACACACTGTCTGTGGACAACTGCTCCTGAGGGATTGAGGAAAAAAGATCATTTTGCTCTACATTTCAAACAGACCATTTCTGTGTTAGGGAGCATTTCCATTTCTGATATTGGCTTCTCCAGATTAACCTATTTCCAAGCCACGTTCTTGGTGCAGTGTTTGTGAAAAGTTAGTGAGCCACCACTGAGATGCCTGGCAGAGTCCTAACAAGGACCTCTCTCCACTTGCAGCTTTTGGCTCAAAAGTCCCAAAAGAACAAGGCAGGTAATACAGTATACAGACATACCGCTTTTCTGAAGAAGGCTTTTGGACAGAGACACTTGCAAACAGCTTTGAGCCCTTTCTCACCAAAAATATTCAAAACACTCTGACCTTCTCAACTGTTGGGGAAAATAGGAAATAGTGTAAATTGATCACACTTTTAGGACTGGCCTTGATATGACACTTGAAACACTGCAGGCTTCAGTGTAATCTGCCAACCTGCTACACATCGTATTTCCTCAGTATAACCCTCCACTGTGTCCAATAACCGTAAGGAGCATATATGCAGGACACTGTCAGAGTAGAAGTCTACATGATGCTCCATCTTTGCAGGCATGGTTCTGAACACAGGCAAATGAGTATTTTGACTAAAAACGGTCCTGCTACAACTGGATAAAAGCTTACATACTTTCATACTTCAGCTCTCTCAGTCACAATAATAATTTCATGCTGTCTTTGACAAACACCTGAAATGCCACATCACACAAACTATCTCCTGAAGTTTACATATAATCTTACCTTCCTTTTTGCTTGGATTTAGCTAAGACTTCTGGGGATACCTTAAGGAATTTTTCCTCAGTAGATTAACTTAAGAGCTGAAATTCCACTGGGTTGCAAAAGCTTTGTCTTTGAATTTAATGTGCCTGGACAGCAAATCTGCAGGAGTTTCTCTCAGCAGTAGCAGGCTTATTACCTGTACTGTATTTCTGAGCATCACACAGGAAGATGACAGGGAAGGTACAGGCTCACATACTGCATCCTGGAACATACAGCATCTATTAGACTCTTATTTGGAGACCATCTGTTCCAAGATCTCCTGATTTTAAGCATATACCAGTCCACCATTCGGCTAACCAAGTATATCATGGCCCAAACAGCTTGAGCCTCACATATAACTAGAGTATGAACGTCATTTCAACAGGCTAGATTAATGCTATGTTTAAGAAGCTCACCTATGCTAACCGTGCAAGATTTGACCAGGCAAAGGATCCAGTCCCATTTCCGGGCCTGAAGCCACACTGGGAGCTACATTGACAATAAGCTTCTTTCCAAAATGTATCTAGAAAATCCTTTGACGTTTGTGACAAGGTCACAATACCATTTGTTCTGATTCTCAGTGTCCACTCAAAATGTCAAAATTTCTTTTGATTTAGAGTACACATCTATTTGATTTTTTTCTCACAACACCTTGTCAAAGCACTGGCTTATAATACTTCCCAAAAATAAAAATTACAATCATTTCAGCTGATATTTCCTTACCTTTTCCCCTTACAAAGAGACTCATCTTCAATGTTAGCAGAGCTGAGTGCACAGCTTAGGGACTGTTCCTCTACCTGTAGAGATAACTGTAATGATCTCGTTTGTGGGTGCTGCTGTTAAACCCAAGGAAGGAAAAAGAGATGAAATGACTGCAACTATTAGGAAGTACTTTGCAGTCAACAACAACTACTGGGATGTACTTTCTGCAATACCCAGCCATGCACTGTCTTGAAGGGTGGTCATGGTCATTTAGATGTTCCTCACAAGCCGACAGTTAGGGAGAACGTTTGTTAATGATGGGGAAAGCACTGAAAAGTAGGTCAAGTACAACAAAACTGTGGGGAAGAAGGATGTGCAAGAGGGAATTCCGTTCTTCTAAGCATATGCAAATGAGGGTGCTAGCAGCTGTGGCATCCAAAGACTACAGTGTGGGGGAAAGCAAATGAGAACCAACAAGTAATCTTCCGGCTGTAGCCACAGAGGAATTTATCTGCGTTAGTCTCTACTATCTGCATTTCCATTTTACAAGCAACCATGCAACTTCAGTGCTATTATTCCTACCTTCATTATTAAAAGTATGTGAACTTTATCAAGAATTGGTTCTCCAAAACAGACTTCTCTCTACAATCAGTGATGGCTATGAGCCCAGCCCTGGGGTACGTAACTGAAGCAAAATAATGAGAGCAAAGACAGTAACACAGTTTCTAACTTTTACGGAGAGTACTTGGAAAACAATTTTGTCTGTCCAAAGATCTAAAAATTAGTTTCACATTTACATACCTACACTGTATGTATATATGCCCATCTCATGTCCACACTGCATACCTGGGGGGACCGGGACAGATTCCTCCCCCATAAAAGTAGTTTTGGGCAGCAGCTATGCTTCCAGAAACACATAGCACAAGGGAACAACCACTTCTGGAAGCATCTTTCCCATGCAGATCATTTCTAAAACTGCTACTCAACAGGGCTAGAAGGAAATCAGATAAACAATCAGGAAGACCTTTAAGGAGATGAGGACAAAAAGGATTGTCTGTCAATTTCTTACACTCAGTAGCAAAGGAGAGTGGGATGGGAATTTACTTTGGTTTGTAGGTTTACTGCACAGTTTGACCTGGCAAATGCAAAATATGACCCCGTGGAGCTGGGACAGCTCCCATGGGCTGCGGAGAGGAAGCTCTTTCTAGAGCACCGGTTAATATGATGCTCTCCTGTAGCTTAATCAGCTCTAGTGACTCATCTCACCTCTCAGTTCCTGTATCTGAAATTTGGGAAGCAGGAACGAAGGTGACTGAAAGGAAAAACGCTTTGAGGAAATGAAATTAATCCCAGAGGATTTCCTGACATAAGAGTGTTTCAAGGCACTCTGAGATGTTCTCGGGGCAAAACTACTGTCACGCCTGGCAGTCAAGGCTCAAGCGATGCCTTGGTGATGCTTCACGCTCCAGTGGAACGCACGGCTGCGCTTCTCGGGGCCCGGGCATGCAACTGGCACTGCTTCAGCTCTGCCTCCTTCCTCTCCTTGCAGGGAGCAAGGGGACACACTGCCTTTTAATGCATTTATATTTCTTACCTGTTTTACGCATGTGTGTGTTGATAATAGCTAGATACATGCAATTTATACAATTATATATGGAAGAAGGAAAACTAACAAGAAAAGGTCAGACTTCAGAGGAAACCCAGGGTACAGCTGCAAGAAAGAGAGCAAACAGACCCCAGCTCACCCTGCTCTGCTCTCATCTGCTGTAGTGGATGGAACTTCTTTTCTGTGTCAATTTTTACAGTGTTTTGAACTCTCTCCTAATTTTACAGCAAAGGTTGGTAAAAACACGGAAAAACAACTAAGGAAGTGGTTATAAAAGAAAACTATGTGAAGTAAATATTAGGAGTGAAAATAGAAAAAAAAATCTTCAATATTTTAATCCCTGTTTTACTACTCTGCTAATCTTGTACAAACATGAAAATGTTTATGAACATAGATGTTATTGCCAAATTTCAGCAGAGCAAAGGAAAAAGATCTTGAGCTATGGAAATACGTTATGGAAATTCTAGCAGAGTAAGGCTTTTAAAAAAAAAAAGTCAGTGCTATTTCCATTTTAGGTTTTTAAAACAGGTATATTGCAACATTTAATTGCATCCTTTTTAACACACTTTGTTACATCCAGAGGTGAGACATTTTCCAGTAAAAGAAGAAAAACATTTCCCATAGTCACAAAATGCTTTCAAAGCCTCCAGTGACAGCGCAGTTTCAGTGATAAAACAATACAGTTTTGTAGTACACAATTGCCTCTGCTGCACTCTATTAATTCTTGCCCACTGACATTACAATCACCCTCTGCATTTTTTGTATTTTAATAAATACAGAAAAGCAAATTCTCCAGAATTTGCTTTTAATCAGATATATGCCCACCCCCCAAACTCCTGGTTCTTGCTCTTTTATTAGATAATTTTACTTAAATTAGTGTTCAAGAAGCATTGAAAATTCCCATTCCATCTATCAAGATCTCATTGCCAACAAAAGCTTTGATGTCTGTTAACCTGCTTAGTGTCCATCACTACGACTCAGCATATATGAGCTGAACACTAAGATCATACAAGGGAAAGAACTGTTACTTCATTGGATCTGAACAGAAATCCTAATATTTTGCTTTTCTCTGGAGGCGTTTTCCTTTAGCTTTCAGAGTTGTTGATTCTCCTTATTTTTTGGGCTATAAAACATTCCTTCACGATGGGCATACTGTTGCAGTCCTGCCATGCATTCCAGCAGCACAGTGATGCTGAGCCTATGGCTCACCATAAGTGTTCATCCAGCCAGGGGCTCTGCCCCAGCTGCTCCCTTCTCCAGAGGCCTCTTGGACAAAGCCTGTTGGCTTGTCAGCAGCAGCCCAGCTGTGGTCCATACACATCTACCAGCAGGTGATGAGCACATGCTGAAGGAAGAGCAGCCACCAGCTCCACCACAAGGCGGAAGTGGTGGGAGCTCAGTGTTACAGCCAGAACCAAAAACACCTCTGTATTTGAATTATGTCTAATTAAAAATACCAAGTAATCTCTAACTTTATTAGTCTTAATTAGCAACTTTTTGAAGCCCTGGAAAAACAATTTTATGAACAAAACTCATGAGGTGACATGGCAGGCAGGTGCAGACATGGTGCAGGCAGCTGTATAGTAAAAGGAATTCTTTCATTACTTTAATATGTTGACTGCCTGGATTAAATACGAGCTTTGAAGAAGCAAATGCCATACCTCTTACTTACTTCAAAGGCCTCTCATTCAGGCCATGTTTCCATCAATGTTTATGCTGCAAATATTTTTGTACACTACTAATATAAGGTTATGGGCAGTGATGTTTCTAAAGAAGCATACATATTCTGAGAGATCAAAATGTAGCTCTGAAATACTCACAGCCCCCATAGATCCTACTGGCCTTATAAAATGCCTTTTCAAGGCTATTGTATTTTTTGATGCTGAACTTCTAATAATTTTGATCATTTAGAACTACAGCCTCTCTTTTTTATTTCCTCCCAGACTTTTTAAGCCGTACAATGCAACTGTCAACTCTCACAAGTGAAGCTATGGGAAATAACAAATGAATAGAGCCTGGCAGCTTACCTTGAGTGACTCAAGTCCTGAAGGATCCAATGCTGTCTACTGACTGGGAGCTCTAGCAGCCCTCTTCAGACCATTACAACACAGATCCTCTGGACACAGCATCCCCGCTGCCCAGAGCACCTTCCCTCAAGCACCAGCCAGAGCCACAAGCCTTTGGAAAGCCCAATACCAAACCTTATGTCCCAAAGTCCTTTCTGACCTTTCTACCCCATGATTATAAGGCAACTACACTACACAAGTATTCCCTATAACATGACTTCTTTATCATAATGCATCATGTGCCTCTCAAAAACAGGGTTATCATGAAGAAACTGGAGTAAGTGTTCAGTGATTCACTGCTGCTCTAGAGAGCACTGCAAGCCACTCCAGACAGCACACAGGTCTGCGTGTAAGTGGATCTTTAGGAAAGGAGTGATTTTTTTTTTTTTTTTCCCCAGAAGGCCGGAAGGCTTTTCTCGAACTATCTTAAGTGTGTGCATGTGTACAGCCACACACGAGTAATCCACTGCACAACAGGACTACCAATAATAGTACACAACCACAGAGACCTCTTCCAGTACAAAAGATTTGCTGCTTTTCCATCACCCCAATCATGGAAAAACATGCTACAAGTAGCATTTTCAGTTTATTTGTATCACATATAGCTGCTGCAAATGTCTTGCATTACCATGTCCGATGTCTTGAACGATCCATGCACACTTGCACAGGTGCGTAAAACAAGACAGTCTACCATTTTAATGCTCCTTCACAGCCCAAGCACACCTTGAATGATGACATGAATAGTTAAATGCTCAGCTAGACACAAGAAACGCACAGAAATGAGCAAGCCAAATTCTATGAGCCAATCTCCCTGTGCTAAAACCACCTCTCTGCAACCCTGGCATCTTCCTTGCAACATGTGCTGTTCCAGTAGAGCAGCACAGGCAAGCCATGAGGGAGTGACAGGGAGAGCTGAAGACCCTGCCCTGTATCTTTGGGTTCAATTTTGCAAAGAAGAAAAGCAACCTTCAAGCAAGATGTGGGTGTGGGTTAATCCATCTAAAGCACTCCTTATATCCACTGCTTGTAACCAAGTCCAAGCTGATGAATTTGCAGCAAAAATGTTCAAGACGTACTGTGCCTTCCAGAGCACCAGCATTATTACTGCATTACACATCTCACTGTGTTAATCATTAAGAGCCTGGAAGCTCATGTTGAGAGAGAGGTATGACAGCAACACATGGATATATTCAGTGACATTTAATATAGTCACTTTGATTAATTATTAAATCTCTAAAATGAACTTGGTGCTTGAAATGGCATTTCAAAGGGTCCAGTATTCCCATTAGCAAATTAACTTTACTCTCAACATTTGGCATTAGTTGCTTGGAAACAATTATTTAAGACTTCTAAACACACTTCACTTAATCTATACACCCCCAGTCTGGTTTCGCCACAACTCATGGAGTCATTCCCTGCTCAACAGATTTATATATTTTTGGTATTCCCTACATAGCCTGACATTCAGTTTTCAAAAATAGTACCTTAGCAGTCACTGAACCTACACTTAATTTCATTCAGGATGCCCAGCCATTTTCAAAGGCAAAAGCATGAAGACTGCTCAGAAAGACAATCCAAATTTTATATATTTTATATACATCTAAATACATAAATAACTATTTCTCATAAGGACAGAATTTTTACTTGGGAACAAATATATGCAGAGGAAAATAAAATATTCCAGCTAGGCAATCAATCAGTACAGGAAAAGGCTGTACATCAAAACACCAAATATATCTAAGGAAAAAGTTTAATAGTTGTAAAGAATTTTTGTGTCCCTTAATTCAACAGGTGTCTCTGAAAAAACTAAAATCATAAAAACAGCCAATATCTAGCCAGTATTAATTAGACATAAATTCACAGCTACGAGCATTTTATGACTGTAGGCAAAGAGTAAATACATCTTGCTGACAAGAAGAATTAACTATTTTTTGTTTTCTTCCTTACCATTTTCAGAAAGAGTTTATTTTTCCTATAAATATTTTAAAAGCTTTGCAAGAAAGTACCAGTTAGATGAGTAAGTGTGGGATCTGATTTGGCCCAAAAAGGCTAAAACCAGGAGCTGCTGCATCAGGGGTGTCCACCTACTAACAGGGCTTTCAGGAGAGCAGATGAGGGAGAAGCAGGGCTGGGATGCAGCCTTCAGTCTACGCTTCCTCAGCAGAGCCAGAAAGCCCCACAAGCCCAAATAATCACCTGACCTGAACCACGACAGATCAGCTTTATGCCAGCACTCGTGAATCTGACTTCAAGCAGTGTGTAAAGATCAAAAAACCCCAGCAGGTCTAATTCCTGGTGCCACACAGTCCCTTAATAGACAAACATAGGAGGTGGCCGAGATATTGGAAGGAAGCTCTGGCCTTCTACTGAATACAGTTCCTGTCTGATACAGCAGTGCTCTAAACATGGTATTTAATTTATACCATTCATCAGTCTCGCTTGAGGGTGCATGTGGGCCAGTCAGCTTAGTTATTGTAGAAATAAGTTTCATTCTCTCACGTTTTCTGAGATTAGTTTCAAAATAAATAAAGCGAGGAAGTGAAAGCAAATCTTCAATACTTTACAATAGTGGTGGTCCCATAGGTGGCTTAGTAAAAACAGCTTTTACAACACAGAAATACTGATGCAGTATTTTTAGGCAACTTTAGTCTTAGAATACTTGAAAAACAAGTTGTAGACAGGCTGACATTTTAAAGTCATTTTGTAACTCTGCATTCTGAATGGCTCCTAGAGTTAAAGGTTATCCAAAAGTCACAAACCCTTTTCCCAGAGTAGACTCACAATCTTGAGATTGACACACACTGTTCTGTACAGAAAACATTACACGGGGGCAAGGGATGAAAGTCCATCCATTTGTTTCCATTTGCACGTTTAATAAAATCTCATTTAGACAAAACTGTTCTTAGGCTTCACATTCATGAGCATGTCAAGATAAACTGAAGCTCACATAGAAATTACAAATTATTTTGTCTTCGGTAGGACTGTATATGATGTACCCAAGGAGGAGGTGGACTGAGGTCAGACGTGGTGCTAGAAGTGCCTCTAGGAAAAAAAGTACTTTTGCCTGCTGTGGAGCAGAGATGAGTATGGGCAATATTTAAACTAGATATTAGAAAATGTTTCTTCACTGACATTGTGAAGCATGGGAACAAGCTGCCCAAGGAAGTGGTAAAATCACCATCCCTGAAGTTTTTAAAAAACCATCTACATGTGGCCCTTGGGGTCGTGGTTTAGTGGTGAGTCAGCAGTGTGAGGTTAACAGCTGGATTCAATTATCTTAGAGGTCTTTTCCAACCTTAATGATTCTATGACAAGGACATGGACACTACACTGTCCTGTCCCAGTGCCTCTGCTTCCAGTGGAAACAGAACCATATAGACTGCCAGTAAAGTAAAAAGATGACCAAAAAAACCAAGAAAAAAATCCCACACAAATTTGCTCCTACACTTCCATCATTCTTCATGAAATGACAAGGTAAGATTTGCTTCATTATTTAACAGCAATTAGAAAATATTAGTAAAAGAAATTGCTGGTGTCCCCACATGCCAAGTGCTGTCCATCAGATCCTGAGCAGCATAGAAGTATCGACCCCAGGGAACAGCCAGGCAGCCTGCAGACAAGCCTGAGAGGGAGACGTCCCCAAAACATACAATACAGAAAAATGTCTTCATGTCGATTAAATATTTACTTTCTTATTTCCTATGGCAAAAATACAGAGCTGGGAAAATAATTTATAGATAAAAACCCGAAGATGTTTGAAGTGGTTTTGAAGATGTTTGAACTCTTGAGGACATAGGAACTTTGCCTGTTAGGGAGGCTGCTCATTTTTCCCCCTCCACAATTCAAACAGGCTCAATAAGTAGAAATGTGGCTTATCTACACTTAAGGAGCAGCATAAGGGGATTTTGTACATCCTGCTCTTGAAATAAGTTCAGAAAAGCAAAAAAGTCATTCAGAAATTGAAAGTCATGATTCCTGAAACATATATATATATATATATGCATACATATATTTTTACACACACGCACATAGACACACAGAGATATCTGAATTGAAATTTTAACAACAAGGGTTTTTTCCCCTAATAGCTGCTCTCCCAGGAGAAGCTCAGAAGAAGGAGTGCCCATGCCTGTTCCTCCCTGCCCCACAGACAGCAAGAGGACTCTCATTCAGCAAGGGCAGTCGCTCAGTTCTGCATTAGACTTAAGTCTAACTGCAGCCACAGAGACCGAAGCTTTGTGCCTTTGATCTCCTGCTGCAATCCTCTAAGTGCCAGACGTACACGTTTTATTCTACAGTGACTGCACCTCAGGAGTTTGCTTTGTTGCAAGTTCTTCAGGTCCTTTTTTTCACACATCTGAAGAAACAACACTGAGCTGCTCTAAGCAAAGAGATCAGTATAAACACACAGCTCATCTTCTACCATTTCCAATCTTTCATGACCTACCAAAGAACCTCAAGTTGTCACTTAGCACTCCACGTGCATTTTCTATGTGCACATAGAGATGTGCTTAGCTCCTGTCCAAAATTCAGTCTACAACTACAGCACCCCCACTGGCTTCCCTAGCAAAGGGAGCACACATTCATTTGCTTGGATTCTGTAACAGAAATTGGCTTTCATACAGCAAGAAGCAGCAGTCTCTAAAACTCCACATAAAACCATTTTCCACTCCGAGTAAATAAAAATTAAATAAATTTAAAAATCACTGTACTTGGTAGGCAATTTAACACGTTTAATATTTACTACAATACATCTATCTACTTCAGGTTTTGCTCCAGTGGAACAGCATTTTAGGGTCAGTATAAATAAGTCTCACTTTTTGTCTTTCTTTTCCTACCTCCTGCCCCTCAGCAAGCATTAAGATTTAAAATGTTATTATTGTTACAGGTTACAATCTCAAATTCTAAGTGAAGGCTCGTGTATAAAAGGTATTGGCAAGAGTAATTGGCTTTTCCAAAGAAAAGAAATCAGCAATAAAGTGTATTAATCAATGATTATTGAGTTCTGTGCTCCAGGCTAGTGGTTCCTAGCCACAGCGGTCCTTCAGAACCAGGTTTTCTTCTTCGGCTTTAATGAACAAGGTCGAAATAATGCACTGAAATAATGTAGAACTAATCAACTGTCTTTGTTTTTGAAGTCTGAGCAATTTTGTTGAAAACCAAAATCAAACAGAACCACCATGATTAAAAATTATCTTAGAGGAAACAATACAGAGATACTGATCTCTCAGTCAAAAGATGTTTTATCTCTGCCAGAAATGGGTATGAAGTATAGAAACACAATACAGACAACAAACACTGGGAAGAAATTGTTAGAATTACTAGTTTGTTCTACCGACACACACCATTTTCTTTCAGGTTCCCAACCACAGCCTGATATCCAACCTGTGCCAATGAGAGCACTCATACTAGTGGAGTTACACACCTGGCACTTGCAGGACCAACAAATCTTTGGGTGGCCCAGAGCATGGCACAGCTGAGACAATAAAAAACCTGAAAAAAACCTCCCGCTCTGAAAATCTCTGAAAATCTGCTTGATAAAATAAACACCCAGCAGAACAAGTGCAATTACTGCAGACAGATTTTTGAGAGCTTTGTTTTCCATGCAGCAGCTATAAACAAACAAATAAATCTCCCCATGCATTTTAAGATACACAGAAAAACACATTAAAACCCAAGACCAGAACCTCTGACTAAAACAGCTGAATTTGCAGATGCAAAGGCGATTTGAACTTCACTTCCTTTGTTTCTTTCTCAGACAGCTTCATATTCACATTTTCTTTAACCTAGCCTTAAGTTAAGGCATCCCCAGCAGCCTTGGGTCAAGCCTAAAGGCAGGACACATTCATCTTGAGCTCTGGACTGTGCCGTCACATTTAACAACTGACCATCCCCCTGGCTGGCTGAGCAGCACACGCTAGTCTGTTTAAATAAGTAAGTAAGCAGAAAGAGCAGCTGGTAGCCAGAATACAAGTAACTTACGCTTTTTAAAAGTAAACCATGTACTGTAGACCATGAGCAGGCATTTTCCTTTTTGTGTTAGTAAGACACACACTTCTGAATGCATCCTTTCCTGTATGAATATGACTAGAAAGCCTTCCTTGCACGAGGGTCTAAATGACTGCAGATGGGATGAGTTGGCTTTCTGCCCTTTGTGGTAATGGTTTGATTTTATGACAAAACGGCAAGAAAAATTTTTAATAGACTGCAAATTCAGAAGGTACTGTGTGCCATGATTTTATTTTTCAAATACTTTAAAGGACTTCAAGATACGTGAGGAGAAACGGGTTTCATGTATGTAATTCAGAGAATACATAAAACTTCCACTTCAGAAAAAAACACCCAAATCAGGAAAACAGGGTCACTCAATTGCCCAGGGCCCAGCTAAAGAATTAAAGAACTATATGTATCAGCAGAGGGGAGGGGGGTTGGGGGAGGATTTAAAAAAAAAAAAA
>VZRN01006818.1:2515282-2624899 GCA_013397935.1 Dasyornis broadbenti
CTGTATATAATACCAAAATGTGTTCTCTCATTACATGTCACCCCCTAACCCCTCCCTCCATACTATGGTCCTTGTTACTGTATTAGACTGGACTTCAAAACTGGACAAATTTTCCAGATTCCATAATCTGAATTTAGAAACCTACAGATAAACCATTCAATGATCTTCTGGCAAGAACTGATCATTTTCAATCAGTACAATAATCAAAAGATAAACTCAGGAAAACTCACCTATTATACTATTGCAGATTTTTAAATATTGTTTGTTTCTCAGAGTCTTTTTTAAGCTTAATTTAGCTATGCATTTAAAAAATATAACTTCTGACCAAGAAAATATTACCAGTAATTTCAAGAACAATTTTAACTGTTTAGAGAAGCAGCTAAAATGAGCAGAAGTGATCATAACTGTTTATGAATCACCTTCTGTAGGTTACTCCAAATCAAGTTAGATTTTTCTCCTTATTTGTACATGTCCCTGTATCAGTTGGTGGTAGTTTACATAAAACTAAGGCTGCTAAGTTGATGCTGCTTACCATCCATTAATTAATCATTTAAGACATACTTACCAAGTCATGAAGACTTAAAAGACATTTCATCACAAAATCAGAGCTCACTCACCAAAACTACATTTTCCTTACCTGAAAATCTACCATCATTTTACCAGTGCTCGGAATGCCAACATATTGAAGCTGTATAAGAATTAATCCCAAGCAACTGCTTTTACAGAATTTTTGAAATTGTCTTAATTGCAATTTTGTGAGAAAGAGAGAGGATTTGAGCGTTTTCCATATATTAAAGCTATTTTCATCCAATGGAGCAGCGTGTTACCTTGGCCTGCTTCTCTACTCACAATGATGTAACCTCCTTAATAATTATGCTACCAGCAAAATTTTTGTAAGAGACTTAAATCAACAGCTAATAAACTTCTTTTGCTATCTAAAAGGAAGAAAACAACCTATTGTGAATGGACATGCGGCTGTAAAAAGCTCAATTATCTGTACAAGACAAAGGACCACAAACTCCAGGCTGTAACTAGAACAGCCTTAGACAGTTTTGCTCAGTCTGTGGAAACAATTTGCATGACACAATCTGCCCTGTAAAACCCACAGCCGTTCAGATTGTTAAAAGTGCCTGAATTCAAAGTAGTAGTGAAGGAACAAAAAAAACCAAAGAAGCCAAAAGAAACTAGAAAGGAGCACTGTTTTTTACCCACCCAAGAACAAAATACAAACACTGAATTGCAGCACACAAATCAAGTACCAGTTGCAAAGTAAAAATGTTCAGTACATTCTCCATCCCTTGTGATATGCTTGGGAGCAGCGGCATTTTAAAGGGATGGTTGTACTCTTCCCAGCAGACAAACCTCTCCCTCTCTGTTTTCCTGTAGTGCGGGGCTGGTTATCCCCTGCCTGAAGAAGCCAGCTAAGACACACATGACCACTGGGAGAGCAGCTGATCGTTTTCAAAACCTACCACATTCAAAAATACACTTCTATTTTTTGTGAGATGTTTAGCATATACCAAGAAAAACAAAAGTAAATTATAATTAACCTAAGTTTGAGAAGACTTTTTTTTTTTCCTGCCGGGGTATGGCAGAAGTGAATGGCAACAGATTTAGAAGTGCTAGGGGATGCCTGTGTAACTCCTCTGCAAATCTGTGAGGCCCGGGTGAAATATGGGTCAAGTTACAGAGGGAGTATTTCAGAGACTACCAAAATGTCATTAAATTCATAGGGATTTCAGAGTTCCTTTCTCATGCTGCACTCTATTTAATTACTGATGGGCAGCTATAACCACCAGCCTGAACAGCTTGGTTTCTCCATTTCAGAAGTCATTCCCGTCTCTTTTAAGAAATGAAAAGGAGCGTAGCATTTTCATGACAAGCCACGTGAAATTCTACCACCACACAATGGAAAATCCACGTTCCTGTTTTCCAAACTGTAAATGCCACCAGACATATTTAGATTTACTGACAACTGACCTGAGTGCTGCTGCTGCTGCTGGCAGTGCTCTGCCATGGATCCAGGCTCTCTCCCAACTTTCCCTCACAAGCATTTTCTCATTTTCCCTAAACTAGGCTGTCAGATGCAACGTCCCTCTCAGACGATGTAGCAAACATCCCTTTTGATTTCCGAGCACTCAAATACAGCTGGCACCGCAGCCTGCAGTTGCTGCCGTGACTCATCCTCTGGTGACCACACAATTTAACTGGGCTCCTACAAATGCGGCACAGGTAGCAGGTCATCAGGGCTGTAAATTATTTCCTACTCCAACCTACAGAAAGCAAGGGTAACAAGCTACTATCTCTGTATTTAAAACATGTTTGCATACCATTCATTTTGTACTGCATTTCTTTGTAACACATTGTGAATACTTTCTTTTCCCTTTAGTAAAATATATGCTGTCAGCTGACAGAATAGTGGCAAGGTGCATTGCTAAGTGAGGAGTTTTATCCTTCTGGGAGAGGGGCAATGTTATCAAAGTAACATAGACCTGAGCAGCCACACAGCGTGTTAAACACACCCAAAGGAAGCATGTGCAAACAGAGCTGAAAACAATTTACTGAGTTAATACTTCACATGGTATCTGTGTACTTTTGATTTCACTTTCTTTTTCATGGTTCCATTCAAACGCTATTTTCGCCAAAGCTGTCTTAAATCTCTTTTCTGCGTTCTGCCTTCCAAAATTTAGCTCTTCCCATGGTAATCTTTCCAAAGATAGTTCACCTCAAGTGTCTCTCATCATCTGTTCAAAGTGCCCAGAGATAGCCAAAATAAAAATCTAGCTGTTCCCTCCTCTGTCCCACAGCTGCCCCCAGTGCTCCCTCACAATGTCAGCACAGGGACTGTTGTTACAGAATGCACTGAAGTACTACACATGTGATCAGATCCTATAGCCACTCACCGAAATTTACTTCTGCATCTTAACTTCAAGGAAATTTTGGTTCATTTATAGCAAATATTAGATCCATAACATGCTGTTGTTAGATTTCCATGGCACACTAAACCTCAAGAACTGTTGGCTCCATGTTCTCTACTACACACATGTGCACACACACACACAAACCATTAAAAAAGCAAATTCCAAGTTCCAGATTTAAGAGTTTCTCAACTTGGTCTCCTTTTGCATATGCATTACAACACAATCGTTAATTACCTCATCTACATTTTGCATTAGACCTCATTTCATTTAATGCCCAAAAGAGATTATTTTAACTACCTGATAAATTATTTAAGACCTTGCTTTCCTTTCATTGCTCAAAGTGTAATTCCATGCCTTAATTCCCACTCTTAATTCAAGCCCTTCTCTGTGGACATTCATTTCTCCCCAAGTTCTTCTATTGTGCTCATCACTGTAGCATTTGATAGCTTAGTAAGCACTAATTTATTTTCACAGCATACCTGTGAAGGGGAGGTACAATTAACATCATCTCATCAGTGGAGAACCAGAGTACAGGGAGATTATCATGAAAGGTATGCAAGAATTGAAAGGTTGCAGCCTGAGATGCCTTATGGCTGAATTTTCAGACTAGCAAGGCTTATGTAATTTTTGTACATACAAACCATACCTCCCTTGGCTACAGCAACTGGTGCCAGACATCTGCAAATTCAAGGTCTCAAGTGAGGAAAACGAGGGATGAGCCCTGACAGGAGTTGGTGCAGTCTCTGTCACACCAGCAGTACAGCAGAAGTGATCAGGTATTCCTTCATTAAGGACTCTTAGTGAGAGGCCAAATGAAGGTCCTAGGGGCACCCTTAGCTCTGCTGCCTTTTAAATTTGGACTACATGTCCTCAGAATGCTGTTTTGTTTATAACTTCCTGGGTTTCAGAGGGAAACTAGAAAATCCCCTGAAGAAAATCAGTAGCATTAAGACGCCTGGGTCATCAGCAGTGTGGTCATCATGGAACCCTGCTCCCAGTCACAGCTTTTCTGCTGACAAACATTGAAGTTGCCCAGTAATTTCTGCACGTACAATGAGTGCCACCACATCTGCCTTGTAGAAATAATAACTACGTAAACAGGTGTTTATATTCATGATGATGATTAATTACAGCTGTCATGCCCTGCTAGCAAAACACAGCAGTCATTCAATAAATGTTTATAATCTTGTCAGCGACTTATATTGTTTCTTTCTTTGTTCCACTAATTGTTTCAAGTTTTCCATTGGAACTGAAGGCCAATATTAAAACTGACACCTCAGTAGTTGTTTCTACATCTCTCTTTAATCTTAGTTCATAAAACCTGGTATTTCATTCACTTCACAATATCCAAGGGGAAAAAATAATCACATCACTACATGTTCATGATGTAAACTGACAAAGACATGATTAAAACCATGGACTTACACATCATTTCCTAGGAGGAAGTCCAGATCTCTCTAAATTTCTTTGTTTGAATGTGAATATCATATATGCTTGACACACTCAAATATAAAGTGTGCCTAATTCTCTGAAACACCAAAGTACAACTTTATACCAGCAACCACTATAAGAGGTGGAAGACCTAGAACGAGTAAATGTCTTGTACAGGGACAATCAGAATCTTTAATTATTCAGTAAAGAATAGGACTGGAAAGTAAATGAAAGAAAAGCAGCACAGAAATTGTACACTTGTAATTGCTAGCAAGGAGAAGTGTTTACACTTCATGCAAAGAATTATATAACTCAGGTCTCATTATTTCAGTGCCTTAAAATAAACAAGCTGTTTTCCCTCAAGGAACTCCAAAGCAATGTTTACTATCCGTGCTCTGTGCTGACCCAGGAGGCTAAGGGCCACTTGTAGAAGAGCCACAAATGGTCATTTAAAAAAGCAATCCTATTACTAACAAACTTAAAACTGGCTGTTGCACCACAGTTTTAAAGACAAAGGAAAAAAAAAAAAAAAAAGTTTTTGTGGCCTGTTTCATGTCTAATGAAAATGTTTCACCAAAACCAGCACACACCCACCTGGCATGAAGAAATGCATTGCTCCAGTCCTGCAGGGAACCCCACAGCCTCGGGTTTAGGTGCCTCACTGACAGACCGTGTGGCTGGGTATCACACTACTGCAGCACAAGTAGTAACACCAATTTAGTTATATTTGAACTCATATAAACAACATAATGCAGCTAAAGCTACTATTCAATCAGACTAAACATCTACAAACACAAAGCCTCATCCCAAGACGTACATGTTTTAACTAATACAAAACAGAAAAGGAGTAAAATAAAGTTTTAATATATGCATCTTTCTTATGGGCTTAGAAAACCTAAATAATTTCATGGGAGGCTAAAGAGCTGCTAACAGTCTTCTTTTTATTACCTATTCCTACTAGCTTGCTTGTCTATAAAATGAGAATAGTATGTAATTCTTCTCCTCCACTTGGGTTCCACTAGAAAGAATATGTTCACTAGCAACCATGATGAGCAAGATGGTAAGTAAATGAGATCATCTCCAAAACACACACATACCTCACCAGAATTCAAACGACTCTCTGCAAGAGAATAAATGTCATGAAATATAAAACTTCATTAGATGCAATGACCAATTAAAAGAAAAAACCCCAACCTAACGGTTTTTTAACCGTTTTTAACACCTATGTGTGTTGAAGAAGATAAAAAAGCAAGAGAAACAGCATGAGGGTACACCTTTATCTAATGACTGCCTGAATTTTATCCAAAATGGAAAATATTGCAATTATCACATGGGAAGGCATGGCAGTAGATGCAGAGAGAACATCACTTGCTACCGCTTTTGTTTCATTCAGAAAACCCTGAATGGGGAAGTTGACACTGCCTGTCCCTGCAATAAAGCTTCAAATACAGCAGCTTCCTTTATCACCATGCCTGGCTTGCAAACTGACACTGGATGGTAGCCCAGTGATGACAGAGTCTGTCTGCACATGGGCACTGCACCCATGATGAACTCGTGGTGTTGGGGCTATCCGGATCTCAGGAAAGAAAGTGGCTTATGGAAAACAGAAATACTCAAGAACATTAATGAAAATTTTCAGATTCCAACAACCATAAAACAGCTCTTAAGAAGAAGGAAATGAGAAGTTTTAATATATTTTAGGGGGGGGGGGTTAAATGTTATTTTCATAGTGTTTTCAAAACCTGCCATATCCTCTTCTCAGGTTATCGAACCTTTTTTTCTTGTAGGCTTCAACAAATATTTTACCTTTAGTTTCTATGAAAGCTGAGATTTTACTGTACTGACATGACAGGATCTGTGATAGGACAGGATCAACACACACACGCACACCCAGTTAAACTGCAAACTAGCAACACACACTCATTGTAAAATGAAAAGTGGTTGTCCTGCATTCCTCGTCCTTAAGATCAATTAACATTTCTGCTACTTGAGCTAGAGATATTCAATTCCCTTGGCACCACATGACTCATAAAATCATTAACTCTTCTGCAACCCCAATCAAATCTATGAGATTGCTGCAAACAAGAACT
Organism: Dasyornis broadbenti; assembly: GCA_013397935.1. Lineage (NCBI taxonomy): Eukaryota > Metazoa > Chordata > Aves > Passeriformes > Dasyornithidae > Dasyornis > Dasyornis broadbenti. Next base: position 2,521,725 of record VZRN01006818.1, read on the forward strand.
ATTTGTACCAATTTACAAAATGGAGAAAATCTTGACAAGACTGATGTTGCTACTGACCACAGCATTAAGAAACCATAGGTATGTCACTCCCCTTGGTGTTTTGTCTTCTGTGTTTAATACAGCTTTAACACTACCTTGGGTATGAAATGCAAAGACATTTATTCCTAACATTTTGGCAGCCATGGTGAGGGAGTTTCTGCACCATAACATCAAGCTGTATTGGAGAATAATGCCCAACTGGAGTTTTTCTGCTGACACCATGCCAAGAAGCGTATCATATATCCAATATTAATTTTAACAAATCATTCCCAGATTTCAGTCAACACAGAGGACATTTTCAATTCTGAGTCATATAAAACCTTCAGTTTTTCCTTTTCTACCTTATTTGCTAGGCTAGGAGTCAAATACCTTACCGTCGCTTTCCAGTAACGACACAGAGAGGGAGAAGGGGAAATTAATGGAAAGACCATCACATATATTTAGGGGTCAAATTCAAAGAGGTTGACGGTCCTAAACTGAGGAACCAGATGATTCTCATACTAGAATTGTGAAATATTCATAAATGGCATCAGAGAGGGAAATTATACACAGTGTTACTGCAGATGCAGACTATGGCAGATTACTTTGTCTAACAGATCAATGCTCTTGTTACACAACACATACTAGGCCTTGACAAAGGATAAACGAAAGTTTTTCGTGGGACCCTGGTGACTAAATGGAACATTTTAAGGTCAAGGCTAAAATCATGGGACCCTTCAGGTTAGTGGGTGTTTACTAGTAGAATTCTTTCAACATTGGTTTTTGGGATCATTACTTACTATTGTCCTTGCATCAACATAGCAAGTGAAATCTTTATGCCAACAGACTAGGCTGTGAACCGTGTTGAGAAAAACATCAGAAGACGAAGAACCACCAATGAGAATAAAAGATCTTTCATGAGATGGATAACAGACACCAGAAGTAACATTAATAAGACAAAATTTAACAAGAAGCATTCACAGCAATACCCTCTAGATCTGCATGTTTCATGCAACCTGTGAAGTTCCAAAATCAGTTTGAAGAAACTCAAATCCTTCCAAATGTTTTGAAAAATAAGACTTAGTGCTGAAATCATTTTAGCGTGTGGGAAGGAGTGTTTATTTTGGTCAGAGTTGACCAAGTTGGGCTGGGTCCCAAAACCACACTCCCACTCAAGACTAGGCTGAAGCTTAAAGGTCTTGGCACAACACCCTGACCTCAGCAAAAGGACATATGTCATTTTTGGGAGCATTCCAGGCAGTTCTGCTACACAGCATTCCTGATGGTTTGCAAGCAGTCGTTGTAATAATGTAACAAGGGCCTTTTTTCATGCAAAGTCTAATTATAAGGAATAGGTTGAATGGCAGTGCTGTAATGCTGCTCAAGAGAAATATGATGTTTTTTAAAGTGTTTTATGCAATAAGCACCAACTTGTCTGAGTAGGTTGGGTAGCAATTTCATCACCCATTATGTTCACACTGTGAAGTCGCACTGAAATGAGTATGATGCCTGCATTACTAATGTCAATATGTGCTTGCATACCAAAATTATTACTTTAGTTTTTCTAGCATTACGTAGTACAGACTTTTCAGAAAGACAGGAGAGCGGGTGTTGCATGTCAAAATGAGGTTATCCATTAACTGAACACAAGCGGATGAAACGTCCAAGAAGTAAGATATCTGCCTCAGGAGCTGGGGTATCTTTTTGTTACCCAGGGAGCCTTATGCAGCATTGTATGTTCCCTTCATCCAGCTGTGTCCCAACATCACGGCTAATATGGTCTTCCATGAAAAAGCTTCAGAGGAGTAAAGTCAGTACACCAAACAGCACGAGCGACAATATCCCAATATTCAAGCGCAGCTGGGCTAAGGACAAACTAAAGTCACCTTTTTCCTGTGATTCCCAGAGGCCTATTCTGTTTTTAACTTTGTTGTCTTTGTTTGATCCTGTGGTTATTCTAATGCAGTTTCTGCATTTTCCCATTAATTCTGCCTCCATACAACACTCTAAGCAATATTACAAATGGGGGAAGAGAGAGAGTAACAAGCTCATAAAGTGATTGTCTCAGACAATCTTCAAATGTACTGGCTAATTGGATATATAACTCATAAAAGATGATGGAGAAGGGATGCCTAACAACATAGAGAAAGGAAACTAAATCTAAAACAGCTCCAGCTCTGTTCAGTCGAATGAACAATAGGCATTTGATTTCATTAGCTCTGATATTCTAAAAATTGTACCAATAAATACAGTCTTTCTAGCAAGCACACATTCTTCTAAGCAAAGAATTGCAGAAGGAATGACTATTAAAAGCGCTGCAATTACTCTAAATTTGTACTGCAAACAGTGTAACACCAGACCATAATTAAATAAAATATGAAACATTTCATTGTCCCAAATACATGAAATTCAATTTGAAGAGAGCATTTGTAGTAGCACCAGCAGCATCTTTTCAGATTTTGCACATTGCTTTAAGTAACTCCCACACCTATCCAACCAAAACAGTGACACACAGAACCCACAGAAAGACCAGACAAAAGCACTTGAGGAGGAACTGTACTTGAGATGGTATCTCTATGAAGACTGCATGGCTCTAATCTCCTGTGACTGGTTTAAGTAACTGTGAGAAGCAGCAAACTCCTTGTGCATCCAGCTCCACAGGACTGTGCGCTATTCTGATCACTCAGTCTGAGTACTTGAACACTGCTGGAAACACCACTTCAAAATCTGACACACATTTCATCCAGCCTTAAATACTTACGACCTCCACAAGCTGAAGTGTATACTACCCTTTTATTTTCTCAGTAGAGTAAAACAAAAAACCTATTAGATATTTGGCTCAATCTTAGTGTCATACATTAAGACTTAATAATTTATTAATCATCATTCAAGAAATCCTTATTATATTTGAAACTTTCTGGAGGGGTTTTGCTTTCTTGTTTAAAGGATCTTCAACAACAGCAATCAGCTAGGGAAATACTCTGACATACAGCTTTGACATGTTCTTCTGATTTACAAGTTAAAGCAAAAAAAAGTTACGTGTTTTCACTAACATATATCACTTTCAAATTTTTCAGTGCTAAACAGATTTAAAACTTTTAGTTCTTATGCAGCAGATTGTGTAACAGACTTTATGTCACTATGTTGCCCGTTATGACTGCATTGCCCCCCCAATAGGTCCTTTTCTTGCAAGAACTCCCTCTTAACAACACGGGTAAATTAATTAGTTTAATATTATCAGCATGATTAATTTTCCTGAAAATGGAAAGTAAACAGAATTGTATCATGAAGAAGCCTAGTAAACAATCAAGGCCCCTACATTAGTTCTCTTTTGGAGATAGGCAAGCATGACACACTGGGAGAAAAAGAACAACTCTTGTTTCCTAATTTTCTGCAAGATAGCAGTTCTCTGGTGCTGTAAGGCAAAATCACACTTATCATTTTATCTTAAAACAAATGTAAGGTCCTCATGATTTATATCAGCAAAGTGGAAATGAAGCAAGAAAGATACTGACAGTCACTCACATGGTACAGAACAACAAAAAAGCGCACCAAACTTCAGCAGCTCAACAAGCCGCAGCTTCATTGCAAAGGTCCCAAACCAGGGGCCAAAACAGCAGAAGCCTTTTAAAAAGGCAATTTCTGCACACGGCTGGTTCTACTGCCACCACCTCACCCTGACAGTGCTGTACAAGACTCCAGACAAGAGCTGACCGTGGCTTCCCTCTTTCCCACCCTCCCTGTGGGCACCTCTGGGCATGTCCCCTCCTCCAGAAGACCACAGCAGACCAGCAGGTCTGAAGCCTGACAGGCACAGCAGACAAACTCTAAGAAGCTGCAGGGTCCAGTGCACAGTTCACACAGGGACTTCTGAGCGGGCGGTTTATTTTGGTTTTGGCAGAGCTGCTGAGTGCCATCACGTGAGTGCCAGCTAACAAAACCCTCACTTAATTCTCCAGGAGTGGTCCTGGACCTGCAGCAAGGAACCAGCCCACTCAATTTACTCACTACTGAAAAGACCAGGTCACAGCAGAGGCTTAGTAAACTGACTCTCCCTCAATACCAAACATTAATCATCAACTTCAACTTAGAAATGAGTGCTCGCTGCTTCTGTAGTGCTTTAAAAATATCCACGCAGCTTTCCGAAGGCACTCTACAAGGGCTACCACCACCCTACCCGCTTCTCACCAGAGTGTTTTAACAAAAGGTTTCCAGCAGTCAGACTGGATTAACTGCGTCTCAAATCTCACCAGGGTCTGCAGACAGATCCCCTTCACTTTGAGAGCTTCTGTGCCACTTCAGATGCTTTGTATTGTTCATCAGTAGCAGAGTCAAATAAAACCCCCGCAGGAACTGACTTTTAATACATACATCCATGAGGCTCAGGTTCTAGCAAGGAAGGAATATTGTTTGCATTTCTCAAGTTTAAACATCTTCAGAGCATAACATTTATCACAGCCAAAGGAAAATGAGGTTATGCAAAATACTTACTTCGAAAATGTTCTGAGGCATAATAATAGACATCCTCATAGCCCTCGTGGTAATCCTCCTCTGGTCGGTACTTTTTGCCTTTCCTTCTTCTCGATCTTCTTATCTGCTTGACAAAACCCAAGAAGCGCTCCATCTCCTTCCTCACTCACAGCCTCAGCCGGCAGCCCCCTTCGCCCTCTGCTTCACAAAGAGCTGTCCCAGCATGAAGCAACCGTGAGCACCGGAGCAGAGCTGCAGCTCCCACCAGCCGCTCCGCTACCATTAAACAACCCCTCCCTTATCTCAGCTGTGACTACGAAGCATATTGTTTTCCCTTTTTAAAAAAAAAAGGGACACAGACACACTTTATCAAATCTACTGACTGGAATATTTCAACATGAAAATAAATATAAGAGGAAAGCATTGAAGAAAAAGGAGAATTTCAGTATTTCAAGCTGTTATTAAGCAGCAGAGGACAAAGTTGAAGAGACCTGCTTGCCAGCAAAGGGAAGCCCAGCACTGAGAGCTCTCTATCCTGTGTCTCCATCATTTGAAGAGGGGTTGGGAGGCGGGGATAGATGTTAGTCAATGGACTGAACCATATCTCAAGGCAAAACAGGTTTCCATTTGCCAGTTAAATGCTGCCCTCATCTCTACCGGGCACAGGCTCGGGAGCCCGTTTGATTTCATTTGTTGTAAGAAGAGAAAACACGCCGATCCATTTCTGGCATCTCATACGCTGGATGAATAAATAGCAAAGTGGTTTAATCCGTATACACAGCCCACTCACCGGCAAGTGTGTGCCGAATGTGTTAATTGGAGCAGCAGGGAGAAAGCTCGGCAGCTGTTAAAAAATGACACATATACCCACCGGGCATTAGTGTATTCTAATCACTGCTAGATCTAAACATTAAAAGGCACTCCACAGACAGGTCTCCTACAGAGCTGGCCAGAGTCTATGGCAAGAGGCAAACAAAGGAAGCGACATCACAGGCACACTATGACAATACCCATTTCAAATCCCAGCAGAGTTCTAAAAACTTTAAAATTAAGGTGGAGCAGATTATCCTTTGCACAGCATGAGAGAAGCAAAAATCCTGAAAAGGCGCTGGCTCTCTCCTCTTGCTGCGTGCCTGAAACCCACACGCATTCCCTAAGATAAGGTTGGAATTTCATCCGTGTTTCTGATGGTGCTTCCCTCCCGCACAAAAACAAAAGCAGTGACTGCTTGAATCGTATGACACTGACATCTGTCACAGGGTTTTTATTGTAATCACTTTTCTGCAAGCCCAGTGAGGTCTCTAGTCCAGCAGGACCTCTCCTGTCTGCTGGCACAAGTCAGGGATCAAGCAGTCACCTCTGCCAAACTATGTGCTGAACATGGCCACTTGGTATCCAGTCTCCCACGAGATACCATTTTGCACCTATGAACATAAGGAAGTCAGAAAGTCTTCCTGTAAAACAGATTTTACAGGTTCATCACCTGGAAAATGAAGATCCCCAGAGCAGGGATTAGTTTCTGATGATGCATACATTTCAGTGAGTCATTATTTTGCAAAGCGTAAACCGGGACAGTGTTTTCAAAAGTATAAAAGAAAAAGTGAAGCAAAAACCAGGATTGCAACTTACCAATTCTGTTTCAAAAGAGGTATGCAGAGATTGATCAGTATTAAGTTGGGATTTTCTAGTTTTGAAACATGTGGAAGTTATAAGTAGAGGTCAGCTAGACCTGATATCTAAAGGTCCCTGCGGATCCTAAAACACACAAACACTGGAGAGCTGAACTGCAATTCTTTAGGGCTTCTCCCAGCTTTCCAGGTATTTAAAAACAGTATTGTCACAAACCCACAACTCATTTTATCCATAAAAGCTCAAAAAACCCTGGATGCTCCTACCAAGCTCCCCACAGGAATACATCCTCCTTGACCTCACCAGCCCTGCTTTCCCGCTGTGAAAATGCAGCCGCTGTCACTAGCTGATGAACACCCCCAGGGCACCACCATAACTATTTTTAGTGCAACTTCTATAAGGAGGTTGTGTTTCATTACAAGTCTGTATTTATCACACAGCTTTCAACTTTCAAATGGTAAAGACCTTTCAGGAATACTACAGGCACATTGCCAAAAATCAAAAAGCCAATAAAACGTCACCTGTGGACTTTAAGAAGGGATCACTGTATGTTTTGAAGGTTTCAACTCGCATCTCTTCTGTGCTCTGCCACCAAGCAGCAAAAACATTAGTGTCACGAAACATGAAAACCAAAGATGTAGCCTACAGCAGAGGCAGCACTCTCTATTCAAACAGGGAAATGTTCATTTGATGCTGTAATTGCCCCTCTCCCCGGCAATTGCGGACTCTCCCCGGCAGATGTGCAAAAAGGTATTTGTAGGTGTGGGAAACAGTCAAGACAGAAGTCTTGCAGCCACCACTGCTCCCTGAAGTTAAATTATTAAGTTCAATTAAAAATGACAAAGCTTTTTAAAAAGGAGAAAATGTAAAACTTTCTTGCTTTTAAGCTATCTTCTAAACTAAAGCTGAAAACTGGAATCAAGCAGACACATTCGGCTTTTATTAAGAAACTACAACTACTTGCAGTGCTTCTGTTGCTACACCTCCTCCAGCAGCAGCTTCCCCAGTCCTCAGCATGCGCTAGGGAGACCTCGGTCTTTGCCATAACAAGACAAATACAGCAAAGAAGCAGATAAGGGAGCAACCAAATGATCTCAAGTACCACCAGAAGCAGCAGGTGCAGCACACCAACTACCTGACCACTTTCTAGAGAGAACCGATGTAAGCTTGGGCAAATTTTGAGCTTTGGAAAGCACATCATTACCTTGTGCAATGGACTTTCCCTTCTCTCTCATGCTCATGAGGTGCATCCCATAACTATATGGCTGCTAGAGTAAAGCACAAAACAATGCACTAAATGGTATAACTGGCCAGTGCTCATGGTAATAGCTGCCACCTATGCTGTGGTTAAAGTGAGAAGGGGCTGAAGGGGAGCACAAACTGTCCCCAGATAAACAGAGGGGGTTCAAGCTCTGCTGCACTTCTCTGTATCCCACCACCTACTACTCTCTACAAAGCCCAGGCTCCATCTCCTATGCTAAAGATCCAGAGGCAGGCCCGCAGTTTCTAACACACAAAGTGACAGTTCTGCCAGCACGTAAAACATACACTCATTTCCCTTTACATGAATGCAAACAGCAGAAACATATAATTTCAGATTTTTTTTTTTTTTTTAAACATAGAGCAAGCTAAGCTTTTGATAGGATTTTCTCTGACCTAAAATATTGTGGTATTCAGGGCAATTTAAAGAGAAGGAAATACCTTAACTGAGGGCATCGGTATATATTAACATGAGTCAGAGTATTAAGTGCTTTACTATACTAGAAAGATTTCTGAACAAAACTTTTGTTTCATATGCATTACATATCACTGCTACCGTTTGCTGAAAATACTGAAGACATTCATTAGCTCCTCCTCATGCCATACCTGTAAATATTTAATCATAGTCCTACTTTCAGAGGTATACACAGAGAACTCAGTTTCATAAACAGAGTAGTTAGAAAAAAACCCAAATAAATAGCTAAACTACTGCTTTCTCCATTGTTCAGGATTCACCCTTCTGCAGCTTCTTCTGGTGAAGAACTCATTTCTTAATGAAAATGAACATGGTTCTTGCAACCATCTGCTTGAAAAGGAATAAAAAAGCAGAAACTAATAGAGACATACGGCAGTTTCAGAAAGGCATATTGATTTTACAGGACGAGCAGAGAACGAAACAAACACTGGCTTTCAAATTTTTAAAATGCAAAACATCAGAGATGACAATGAGTTTCATCCTTAATGACAAAGAGAATAGGATAATTATGCCCAGAGGGCATAAAATTAGGTGCTGGTTTGTATTCTGAAGCTGTCTCTGAACTAGAATTTGGAGAATCAATTTTCTGGTGTTTTAATGCCACAACAGAAAGTTGCAATGTAAATAAGTCTGAAGCTCTTTGGCTCATCCTTTCTGCCTACTCCAATCAAAGCAAGTGTTCTATTGTCATTTCCAAGGGGACTCCTTAGAAGAAGCAAGGATTGTTGTGCTGTCTCCAGCACAATTTGCATAACAAAGATTTTGCCAAGTGACACCGATTAGATAATATTTGCATACTCCATTCTGATAACTAATCTGTTTAAGTTAAGGAGAAGCTCCATCAAACTGGATCAGTCTCAGGTCAGTGACTTACTGGAAAAGACTTTATAGCAATAATAAAACATATAAATAAGGCAGTCCTTTTCAAAAAGTTGAGCTGAAGCATAAATGCTTTTGCAGCCACAGATAATTTTCTAGAAGACAGATGTCAGCATTTAAGCTTTAACTTGTCTTTATACCCTACCCAGGGCAAAGATTAGGTTTCTCATCATGTAAAATATCTGCATTTGGCATTTTCTTTGCACAAAATTAACTATGCAGTTATCAAGGTAAACTTTCACAAGTGACATACTTATTTTCTACAGTACTTTTTCCAGTATTTGGGGAAAGCAGTAGGAAAAACGTTTTGGTATTCAAGGATAAGCCACTAAGGTTGTAAATATTTTAAAAGTATTTCCATTTGAATGGACTTGCAAACACGATGCTTTGAAAACAGAGCCTGTATATGAAGCAAGACTCTTTAATGTGTTGTATCATAAATACAGAACGGAATAGGCACCAAATATTAACAGTTTGGAGTAGGTATTTTGCTCCCTGTTCATCAGTATGTCTCAGTGTTTAAAAGAAAAATATTTCAGACAGATGAACCTTCCTACCCTCTTGTATCTCCCTCTGCTTCTCTGGGCAGCCCTTCAAAGTCTTGTGCTGGGGGAAGGAATGTCCCTCACTGGGAGGCAACCATGTAAGAGAGCACACTATGGCAGTCACAGAGATCTACCTGCTTCAGGTTACTCTCGTGGAAAAAGCCCACAGAACTAGACATGCACAATACAAAAATTAAGATTAATATAAACAGCTCTTCAAGGCTAGCTGAATAGAGGAAATTGGGTTTTCCCACCTCCCTCAAACCCCTAGGCATAAAGATACAGCAAACCTCAAAAGGGAAGAACAGATCGTTTCTTCTCTGGTTCTCTTTCAATTGAGGGATTCTTTGATAATCTGCTGTCATTGTTTTTGAAGACCAGCAATAATTAACAAAGGAACAATTCTCCTTATTTGTCCTACAGGATCATCTTGCCTGACCTTCTAGTTCCTCAAGAGATGTTTGTTCACGTGCGATAACTGCACATGTCAAGGCTGCAATTTTCCATTCTTTGCCCTAAATATCTTGCTGTAAAATGTGAGCTTACCAATTTGAAAATTATGTCTGTAATCTACAATCTATTAAACTCTCTAAGAACATATGGTCCATATATGCAGAAGCAGTTCTGTGTAAAAAGTCAATATTGTGTGTGAGGAGTATCTAGCAGCAGCCCACCACCCCGAGGTACCACTCCCCACCCAAAACCCACCTGTGCCAAGCCAGTTTCTGAACACAAGTTTTGTTCTCTTCCTAAAGACATCTGAAAACAGCACTGAAGGCATGGGACATACTGAGTATTACACTGCATCTCTCTCCCGCTTTACTATATATATAAACACAGAATAAGCAGTGCATTATCTCTAGAATGTTGCTGCGGGAGAACTGGATGGTGATAAAATACTGCTGATCCACTACTGTTACTTTTAAGATCTGACACTTGTTATACACTGTTAAATTATCAGTTTGCTCTGGTTTTAATGCATTACATTCAGTTTCACAAGTCATACATTCTTGTTATTCATTGCCCACACAGAATCATAGACCATTTTTGTCTTGGGCTCCTAAATTAACGCAAGGCTTGAGAGTCGGAGAGTCGGAGTTCAGCTTTTGCGTCACCTAGTTGTAAATTAAATTAACTGCCAAATACTTTTTCTTTTCAATCTTTTCCTTTCCTTTTTCCAATTGAACACACACATTTTCAATACTTTGAGTTCTCTATTGTATTTTAACATATATATTATTTTGTATTAACAATCCCAGTGGTTTTGCTTTTTGCAAAATTTTCTCACAAGGAAGTGTGCTCATAAATGTGAATGCCAACACAGAGATAAGAGTAAAATAGAAAACACAAAGGATAGAGGAAGAGGCTACTTTCATTTACAGGGAACTGGGGAGCTGATTGTGTGAACAATACAAGAATGTTGCCTCTCATATACGGAGAATGCCCAGAAATCTTTGTAGCGCTGTTTTGAAAGGGTCACTTGTCAAGTTGAATTTCATGCAGAATGTATGCTTCAGGGGAAAAGACACATTTTTTTCCCCCTTCAATTCAGCTAAAGCCGTTTGCATACATTCTATTTTTTCTTGTCTTTCTAGCCTATTTGGCTTTAAGTAAGTGACTAATTAGAATATACAAATATGCACTAACAAATGCTAACTTCACCACCACCAAGGAAATACAGCTCAGGTAAAATCAAGTACAAAAAAAGTTTTAATTTCCTTAATATTTTGTGACACCAATAATCCTTCTACAAGAAAAGCTAACCAGAGCATTATTCCAACCATATGTAAAACCCCTTCAGGGTTAAAGCAGTAGACTGAAATTTTAAAATACTAAAACTAGAACACAGTTCTTTGGAAAGTCTGAATTAAAGGTGTTTTCATCTTTCTAAAGAAACGCAGCAAATGGCCAGAGGGAACACTACCAAGATTTTGCACAGTGTGTCTATTTTATGCACAAAGAATATCTCAAATCAAATATGAAATACATACGAAGAAGTAGTTTGGAATACGGATACAGGTTTTACTCCTCACTGAATAAGAAAACATTTAATTTCCCTAATTTTCAATTCTTCAACAACTGCACATTTCAACTCTAATGATAATTAAAATACACATAGAGCAGTGGAAAGAATGAATAATTAATTTATGATATTACAGCTGGCCAGAACAAAAATACCTAGCAAATACATTAAATGAAGTTCTTACACAAAAGCATCAAAATATTTTCTTAGGCTTCAGACCACAGTCCACAGGAGCTATAGCGTGCCATCAAACAAGGTTGCAGTAGGTGGCATTTCACAGGTAATTGACAGTGGGAGACCTCTGTGAATATGTTGTGTGAGATTTAAGGTTAGTCACAGGAGAATCAATCATTCAACATCTCTTCACATGTAAGAGTTCATGCAAGACTTTTTACTATGTGACATTAAATGGATTTACTCTCTTTTACCTCATGAGATAAGCAAAAAGGGTTGTGAATAAGGATCCTGCTCATCCTCCCATAGATACATCCTATCCTTCCCCCCATCTGTGGCCGCTGGCCGACTGAGCAGTGAGCTCTGAGTACACACGCAGACATATATTCCTATGGCCTATCTCATCCTACTTCCAAGGACATGAAGAAGTTTCATTGTAAAACAGAAAGGTCCAGCATGACACAGAACACAAGAGAGGAGAAACCTCCACGTGCCATGTCATACAAATTCTCCTCTCTGTCCTTCTGTCTAGGATCAATTCTCTGTATCAGTGATCCTGTATGGAAGATTTAGATTTATAAAATCCCTGGTGCAGAGGAATGTCTGTATTTCCCAGCAGCACCATAATGGGTGTTCCACGTCTTCTCTCACCAATATTTAGTTGTAAAGAGCAGTAAAATCCTTGTTATGTTTCATTACTGAAACATCCACCAGTCATATATTTTACATTTCTCTGATGAACTAATTATTGCAACAAGACACTTCTGTAATTTGTTTAATAAACTGAAGGAGCTGTTAGAAGTAATAAAGGATGGGCAACAGGACAGAAATCTGAAGGGAAAAATATGAAAAATCTGGAGGCAACTATGAAACTGGAGCAACGGAGAAGCACCTCTGGGAAAAAACCACAGGCATCCAGAAAGCTGAGCTGTATCCTGAGCTCCATGTTTGATCAGGGTCAAGATATTGTAGATAAATTGGAAGATTTTATTGCAGATCAGCTCTGACAAGAAGAAAATTCTGCTTAACTATCAAGAAAAGACTACTACAGAGAAATTCCTCATTATGATCACATGAATTTACAATAAAAGACTCTGTAAATATATATGCAAATTAAACCATCCATCTGGAGCCCACTGCCCTAGAGGCACAGGCCGACATGATGGCAATGAAGAATCCAGTTGTTCAGATGGATTAACCCTTCTCCTTCTCCCTCAATGCCCTCCACATCCCGTTCTAACTAACTCCCCTTGTCCTTACACAGTCTGAAACTGCAAAGCATACCAAGTAAAAAGAATGCAGACCTGAAAGGCAAAAGGACAACTCCACATGTAACTTCCCAGTAATGAGGCCCAGGTACATGACCACAGCACTGAAGGATCAAGGTTTCCATCCACCAGCTCTCAATAGCAAGGCCCATTGAACATGAGTGTGATACTTCATCTCTCTCACGCCAAACAGCAGTTTGGGAAATGAGAGCTGCTGACACTTCTTTATGTATGAGGTATCACTTCCCTTCTGTCCCCATTCCAAGGGCACGGAGCAGGTTCTGCTGTTCAGTTTGCAATTTGTTTCCTAGTTCAAATTCACCTTTTTCCATCCAGAGGAGAAGAAATAAAGAAAAGAAAAAAAAAAAAAAAAAAAGAAAAGGGGGGGGAAAAAAAAAAGAAAATTAAAAGGAAGAGAAAATCTGGTTAATGCTGCTGCTAGGAGGTTAACAGAGGAAATACAGATGAAGCAAATGCACAGACTTCAAAACTGTCTGTTCCGTCCTCCATGAGAACAGCATTCCTGTGTTTGAATGTTAAGAGGCAAACCAAAGGGGGGAAAAAAGCATTACATCCTGGGCGTCTGAATCTCATTCACTTCTGCCATAAGGTTTGACATTTTCTGCTGTAAAATCACGCTTACGATAACAACTCTGCCATATAAAATTGTGGGACTAAATATAAAGTAATCACGTGTTCAGTGTTGCACTCTTTACAGTGTAATAATACAGGCTAGAACAAATAATTCTGGTTTTACTTGTAAAGACTATCAGATCCTTGACCTCAGCACGTATTTCAGAAGCAAAAGAATAATTGAGATGTCTTCTCCTTGAAAGCTGATAGTTTTCAAATGAAAGATTACTTGGAATTTAATTCTGGGACACTCAGCAGAGACAAAATAGTCTGATTTTTCAATCTTCTCTTTAGCGATGCTTTGTTTACCAGGATTTACTACATTCCTCTCCTGTGGCACTCTTCATCAATGGTAAATATAAATGCTTTTGAAGCTATTCTCAAGAAGTCATCCCTAACACATCCACTTTACCATGCTTTTTGACACACATTTTCATCCTCACACTCTCTGCCCTGTGCTCTTCAACCAGATCCATACCTTCAGGCATTGTTTCTGTCTTAGTCTACAGGTTATGATGTGGGAATTCGCAGCTCTTAAGAGTTTGTGCACCCTGTGATGTATTTGGTCACTTGAGTAAAAATGTGTGTATCAAGGAATATGTAGCATTCCTCTTTGTTAGTTACGAAAGCCACAGAAAATTAGCAAGTTCCTTATTTCCTAACATATACATGAAATGGCAGAGCTTTTAATTAATCACTCAAGATTCAAGAGATGAAGATACTCAGAGACCTCAGTTTTCACCAACAATAACAAAATTATAAGAGAAAATACTAAGGAAATTTTACACCAGGCCAGATAATAAATCATTATCAGTCAATATGCAAAATTGACACAACTAAAACTTCACTATCCCGAAGAGTCTTGTTACTATTGCAGATATCCCAAGAAACCTTTTCAGTCTTTTAGATGCTCAGAATACACCTACAGTTCTAAAAGATGTAAATTCAGACAGGATGTGTATTTTACAACCTGACTTGTTAATTATTGATATTTTGATTACTCAACCACTAATATTTTCCTCAGAAGCACTAAAGCAATTCTGTAGACACGCTCATGCAGTCTCCCTGGTTTTATACCACATTGTGCACAGTATCACATGGTATTGACTGACAAATAAGGTTCTTTAATCAACTACTTTGGAATTTGCAATTCTTCTTTCTCCTTAAAAAAAATCCCCTTAGGTCTGAGTTTAATCCCTTGAAAACAGGTGTCTCAGGTATTTACAACTGACCATCCTAATCTCTACTCCTAGAGTTGTCTTTCCTGCAAATCGGTCCGTGCACTATTTATTCAGGTGTAGATGACACAATTTTTGTATTGCTATGATACAGGATCTCAATCTAGAGTAAGATCTTAACCTCACACAGTCCCACTGAGCTGAACATGATGCCTGGTGGTAGCAAGGTATGATAATGAGGAGCTGCTGCATCAGATGCTCCCAGCTGTGCTGGTATTGCCACATCCTAACTTCAGATGCAGTTGTGCCATGAGTTTTGTTTTTCTTAAGAAATCCACTAAAAAAATTAAAGTCACACTCATTTAAAGAAGAAACTTTACAAAGTGAACTTTTCTGCTGGACCTAAAGATCACACTCTGAAAGCTGAGAGTGATAGCTTGACATTTCATTTTCCAAGAAGTCTAAACAACCACAATAAATTTACAAATGTAGACATGCTGCACTGTTAAATTTCATTTCACGCTCAGTAAGCAAACATTATCAAACTGTAAGTACTGTCATCCTCTGTCTTTTTAGTTAGAAATCTCATAGCCAATAAAGCTGTGACCTTGAAATATTTCACAGATGGATGAAGTCACTTAATTTGCTAGTCACTTTGTTACACATTTTGCAGAATTGCAAAGTTAGGTCACATTTACTCTAATTTCACTTTACAGTAACTTTACAAACTGCATTATCATTAGGTATCACTAAAAGTGCATTAATGAACCATGTGTGTGAACTGTCATGAAAAATTCAGTTTTGAAAGTAAAAATGTTGAGATAATGCAGAAACTAAGGATATCTTTTTTAAAACATGTAGTACTCCTAGAATTCTTTCTAGTGCCAAAACATAAAAAGTAAACCTGCATGCAATTTTTGTAGAAATTCTAATACACTGTCAAAACCAAAAGAAGTTTTCTGTATATGAAGCCAGTGGAAATATATGGCCTTGTATGAAACAATGATGAAATGTTACAGAACACAGGTGTAAATTCATCAGGACTTTTCATGTGGGCTGAGTCCTCTCTGATGCTTATTTTAAAGGGAAAAATTCCAATGCTGTTTTCTCAGGGGATAGCTATTGTTTTCTGATACTCTACAGCATTTGATGGACTACACCAGAGTCAGTATACAAAACAACCAAATACATACAACTATATACCTTTCTTAACGATTTAGTTAGCTAAAAAACTCCTGTTCAGTTACAAGACATAATAATTCATTACCACTTCAAATCTTATTGAATACATCAAAACACATTTTTTCAGTCTAATTACTGAATAAGAATTGCAAAACTCTGAAAAGGACTTAGGATCTCTAATGAGTTTCAAACTACTGTAAATAAACAAAGAAGTTGAAAAATAAGCATTTTGCATCTTTAAAGAAAAAAGAAAATAAAAAGTAAACAAAAGTTAATTCGAAATACTGCTTGGTTGCTTATAAGTATGTTCTTTTTTTTATCTCAAATGATTCTCTTCTGAAAGATCCACCACCTCCACCTCACCAACACATATCCCAATAACTGACTCCCCCCAAGTGCAGAGCTATTCTGAAATCAGATAGACTGTGCAAAGAATAAAATCAAGCTCCACATCACCATGTCTGGAAACAATGTCTCTCTCACGCTTTCTTTCCCACCTGCCTCTGTTCTCACATAGAGTAGTCTGTTCGAACAGAACAGGGCTGCTGCCCGGCACATTGACCGTATTGCCTTTCATTCCCACAGTTATAGCTTTCATCTAAGTTGTCCATGGTTTGGTTTTGGGTATAAAATGCAAAATATCTTGAACAGACTCTCTCTTGGTCACTGTGTTAGTGTTTTTATTTTGGTTGCTGTTACCATTTACAAACACCATCTCTGAACACTGGTGTCTACTGCAGCCAGTGGGAGAAAATTCCCTTAAGTCAATGTCCCATCCCTGGAAATGTTCAAGGCCAGGTTGGATAAGGCTCTGAGAAACTATCTAGTGGATGATATCCCTGCCTATGGTGCGGTGGTGGGAACTAGATGATCTTTAATGTTCCTTCCAACCCAAACCATTCCATGATTCTGTGACTCAAAAGGAGTGGCTGTTGTCAGATTCTGGTTTCACACTTTATTGGCTACTTTACAACAACCAAAAGGGAATGGTAGCATGAAGGGCAGATGGGAAATGACTCTGTCTTTTGCAGCTCACGTCCTTGATGTCATCAACTGGTACTCATGAGTCCAAAAGCTGAGGCCTGGCAGGTACCTGTAAAACCAAAGCCTGCATGAGTTGGAGGAAAAAATCCAACTTGCACATCTGGCTTTAAGATGTATCAGTTCTTTTATCCAGTGTAGTTGCACACAGAACCGATGCCTGATACAGTGCCATGTTTTTTTTTCCAAAATGAACATAGGAATCGAAGAATTGCTGCCACTAATTTTGCAAAAAGTCTAACTGTCTGGTTTAGGAAGACTAGTCTATACTCCTTAAGAGTGTACACCAGTTGGGTTAAAACTGAGTACTATACTAATGGGAACACATTAATGATTTATGAACATTTAGATCTTTTATTTTACCTAGTGTATTCAGTAACCTCTTGAGGGAAAGATAAAAAATTATGAATCACATTTAAGCTTATCAAGCAAGGATTTAAATTCAATTTAATGAGATGGGTTCTATATGCCAATACAGTCAATCTTCCCAGAATCTCTTCCGATGCCCTTTCCAAGAGGTGAAAGGGAAAACATGACACTGAATATTAGCTTGGCAGCATTGTTTCTGAAAACTACATTGTTGGAGGCATTGTGTGCCTATTAATATTTCATAAGCTGCTTTAAAACCAACTGCTGGACTAAAGTAAATGAGAATTTCAACTTGTAGTTCAAGTACAAATCTAAAGCAGACAAGATTTAAGAGACAATCTTGAAAATGTAATTTTAAGACATTCTTCAAGTCTAAAGACAAAATGCAAATAAAATCAGACTCTTCCGCACTAACTCTTTGAATTTATCTTTCTCCTTATTTTTCCCAATTCTATGTACAATATTTTGAAGTCCTATATTGGCAATATTATTCAGTTGACTAAGTTCAGAATCTTTCAATCTTTGTGCAATGGGTGGGCTACCATTCCAGAAAGGAATCCATATTTGTAAACAGAGGGAGGAGAAAAACACAAGAAAACCAGAATACAAGCCCATTTACAAAATACAAGGTGAAAAAACATTGCATATTTCTGTGAAACATCAGCTCATGACTGAGATGGTAGGACTGCCTTTTGACCACTGACTTTGAGCCAAGCTGACTTTGAGCCAAGCATCCCCAGGAACATCCTACTGCTGCCTTTCAAGATTCAAAGGGGGCCCATAAGAAAGATGCAGACAGACTTTTTAGCAGAGCCTGTCGCAACAGGACAATGGGTAATGGTTTTAGACTAAAAGAGGATCGATTTGGATTAGCTATATGGAAGAAGTTTTTTACAATGCTGGCAGTAAAGCATTGGTGCAGGTTGCCCAAAGAGGTGGTGGATGCCCCATCCCTGGAAAGATTAAAGGTCCACTGGATATGGCTCTGAGCAATGGGATCTAGTTGAAGATATTCCTGCCCATGGCAGAGGTGGGGGATGGGGTGGACTCGGTGACCTTTAAGGTCCCTTCCAACCCAAATTATTCTATGATCACAGTGGTTCATAGAGTTCCAAAGGGCACCAGCTCTTTGAAACTATGAAATAATGCATCTGGCTTAACCACTGGCTCATCCTACCAGCATCTTTCCATTGCTTTTGCCGCTGCAACAGCAGAGCTCAAAGGGCCAAATACCACAATACCACCAACTCCAGGAGTTACACATGGACTGACAATTATTCACCAAATGAAAATATTTTTGAGGATTTTTTTACACTCTCAGCAAGTTAGTAGATAGTGAATGTTCCAGCAGATAAAGGCTCAGTACTTGAAACAAAATTAAACTGGCAGCACAACGTTGCAGGGGGTTGTTTAGAAATGGGGTTATGCTAATGCCTGTGTACATTTGCTTAAAATTTTACGCCGAACAATGTTTAAATTATGCTAATAGCCTGACCGCAAGTGAAGAAATGCAATATTCAAGCCACGTGAAGACCTTCTTCCAAACTCATGTGTATTCATTTTTAACGGGCACATCAACATCCATTAGGCACAAAGAGAATTAATTTCTTTTCCCGAGTCACAATTATGGTTAATATGAGTCAGACTCTTCCAGTAGTTTCAAACTGGATCTAAAATAAAGGATCAGTCATCTGTGATTATTTAAAGAGTCCATGGCACTTTCATGTAAGACATGTGACTACTGAACAAAATCTCAGCAACTGCTGGTAATTCCACTACATTTGCATGAGGCAGATTTTCCTCAGTATTACAACTGCAGACGTGATGGCTTGGCTTGCTCTTATGCTACAGTCTCAAAGCCACCCATCATCTTTGAGAACTCATGTAGATACAAGAGTAGAAAAGGTCAACTTCAGTCTTAAAGCAGATGGAGGGAGGGAGAGGAAGATCTTTATATGGTTGGTATTAAACTTTCACTCAAGAAAATACTGAGATTAAAAAATTAAACAGACCAGTTAAACAATAAATCAACAAACAATGCCTGGAAAAAAAGAAACCAAAACAGCCAACCTGGATCTCTCATGATTAAATCATGTCAAATTAGCAGCAAGACAGCAAACCATGTAGACAGAGCACAACAGATGTCATATGTGCTAACTAAATATTCTCACAATTATGCAATATATGTCACTCTCTTAAATAAAGTTTGCCTATGTCAGGGGGAAAGCAAAACTGACTGGAAAGCTACACTGAATTCAAACAGAAAAGAAATTGGAAGATTTGGATACACTGCTATTCAATATTTTACTTTCTATACATTATGCATATGCAATCCTTTATGTGCAATTTCCATTTTTATCTATCTAGGTCATGAATAAATCCCAAGACATCACCAATCTTAGACCAAATGCAAGCACTCTGGATGAGCAGATTAGAATAGAAAATAAACAGATTGAAGCAATCATCTGAAAGACACAAGATGCCTTTCAATAAGGAGAAATGCAAGATATTCCAATAAGCAGGAATATACAACTATATAACCTAAGGATGAAGTGATTAGGTAGGTATTACCCTGAAAAGCATCTGGTGACCACAATCCTCCAGTAGCTGAACCCTGCCCCATAACATCCACTATGGTAAACTACTCAATCATATAGATATATTTAATAGCATTATTGCACACAGAGTTACTTCTTTGCGCTTTTCTGCACTGGTAAGGTCTCAACTGGATGCTTCTGTCCACAGTTAATATGTTAGGGTTTCAAAAAAAAAAGTATGCATGGATTAAAGATCTGAATAAATTTAATCTGAATAAGAAACAAAAGAGAAGCAGAGAAGACTGAAGTAGAAACAGAATAAACAGTACAGAAACATCAAAGGCCACGAAAGAGAAAGAAAACTTATTTTCTATTTTCTACAGAAATGTCTGGAAGATTCAGGTGGAACATAAGATAAAACATTCAGCAAATAAGGGCAGTGAAATGTGGGATGATCTGACAGAAAACCCAAGAAATTCAACTAAAGCAAATGCCAAGACCTGCAGCACAGGCACCAACTGCAAAGAAAAGCAGCTCTACTGAAAAGGACTGGGGGGGTCCTGGCTGATAACACATTGCACATCAGCCTGCAATGCATCCTTGTAGAAATGAAGACCAACTCCCTGCTGGGCTGAATCAGTAACAGCACAGACAGCAGATAAAGGGCTGTGTCCTTCACCACAATTCCACACTTGTGACATGGCATCTGCAGCACTTGGTCTCACCTGGAGCACTCCAGGACACAGACATACTAAAGCCAGCCCAGTGGAGGGCCACAGCAGTGACCGAGGGCTGGAGCATGCAGTGTATGCAAAGAGGCTGAGGGGCTTCAGTCGGTGTAGTTTCTAATTTTTAGAAAAAAGATTAAGGGAAATCCAAGTGCTGTTTTCAGGATTCTAGAGAAGAGTGAGTCAGGTTCTTCTCAGAGAATCACTGTGGAAGGACAGAAGGCAACAGACACAAGTTGCAGAAAGTGAAGCTCCAGTTATTCTAATTAGATAGAAGGGAGGGGAAAAAATCATGTAAAAGTGGTAAAATTTTAGAGCATGTTTCTCAGAGAAGACTTACCATCCTTAGAGTTATTCAAAATTCAGCTGAATAGGGGCCCTAAGCAACCTGACCCAGCTTCAAAGGCGGCCCTGCCTTGAATAGCAGGCTGGACCAGGCAACCTCCGCAAGTTCCTTCCTACCTAAATTATTTTATAATTCTTCTACGGTGTCTGTGAGGAATGACAAAGGCAGTGCCTTGGGCGAGGAGACCAACCATACAATCTCCAGAGGTTCATTCCAGCTATCTTTTTCTGCAATCCTGAAGACTGAAAGGTGTTAATAAATATTCAGACAGAATATGAGTTTTCTCCCCTTTGCGTGAACAGTGTTTCATTCATTTTAAATAATGGGTTATAAATACAATCAAATATTGTATATTACATACTTAGGAATTTGGTAGTAATAAAATTCAGAAATTCATTTTAGATTCCAGACTGTATGGAAAACAAGGGGAAAACTGACAGTGGAGAATGTCACAATAGGCAGCATATAAAATACCATTTTCAAATACTTCCTTATCCCCTCTGCAATTCCCAGAGAGGCGCTCAGGCACTTTGCTGACAGCCAAAGCTGGAACCTTCTCTGAGTGCTGGGCTGACAGTCTGTAGTGATAGTGGAAAACATGGTGCACAATCATTTTAAAAGCCCTTTTTAACTTTCAAGGCCTTTAAGGCACAAAAGACAAAGGGAGATTGGTTATATCACATAGGGAATTCACCTGTGGATAATCCAAAAATATTCAAGGCAGGAACAAATATCCTTCAGCTGATCACCTATAAGCTTTCTAAAATTAATTTTACACTGAAGTATGATCATACAATCCTATTTTCTTTATCTCACAGAGTTTAGTGACCACTGGTGATGTATGCTGTCCATTGAGAACTAAAGCTTAAGCTGATACTTTCTGAGGAAAGAACTGAAGATACTATACAATCAAAATTCTGTAACTTCCTTTCTCATACCAGGAAATCATTTGGAATGTGCAAATGCAAAATAAAACTGCTTTAGATCAACTTTAGACCAACACAGATTTCCTTGAAGGTGCAGATATAATGCTTTGTCCTCACTATAAAAAACGCTGTTGATAAATGAGAAAGCTTGGTTGGAACTGCTTACATTAATCCACTAGTGGCAGGAGAGACCACAGTAATAGCAATTTCCTAACATGACTGATTTTGTCAGCTAAAAAGAATAAATATTGCTTGTATGATCAAGATCTATGGTTTTTGTCATATTTTGTGTAAGAAAAAAACATGACTACCAGATGAAATATTGGCCAGCAGATTATTTTTTCATAACTCTTTAAAAAGGCAGGATTGCCCTTCCTCCAGCTAAACCTGTAAAAGTCTTTCAACATTACAGTTCAAAGAATAGTCCAGACAGTTTCCAAATTCTGTGAAGAAATTTCTTCAGATGCATCTCACAGGCATGCAAAAGAAGAAATCTTATTTTCATATAAGCAGAAAACAACAGAATGCTCACTTTCTGAGAAGCCTGAAATATAAACATTTATATAACTGTATATGCATATTTCCACTTAGAGTAATTCTTACTATTTTTGGCGATTCAGCTATATAAAGTATGCATATATACACATTACCCACAGAGAATAAAGGCAGATCTTTAAACTTTAAAGTATGTAGATATAACGTGAAATAAGTTAATAATTTTGCTACAATTTAATCAAGTATATATACCTTTTTCCTCCAGAACCCATACACATGTATGTAAAGACATGCAGACACAGACATTTCACTGAAATACGAAATTTAGATTTTAAGAGCTTAAGATTTAGTAAGATGTTGATAGCTACATACTTATCTGACATTAGCTTTCCTTACTTCTACCACGGTAAAAATTTGAGTTTGTAAAACATGTTGTTACCTAGGAAACAAGAACAAATGCATGTGCAATAGAAATAAAAATTCAAAAACCTTGGATGAAACTACATATACACTAGAAGTGAGTCATTTTTCTCTCACTTCCCTATGTCCAAGCTGAAGATTTCATCATTATTATAAATAATGTATGCATGACCTCAGTATTAATTCAATGGCAAAAAAACAAAACAAACCAAACAAAAAAAAACAAACAAAAAAAGAAAAAAACCACCACCCAAAAAACCAAAAAAAAAAAAAAAAAGGAAGGGTTAAACCCTCCTAAATTATTCCCAACATGCCAAGTTGTTTGACAGAGATTCTCTCCAGTTTGAACATTTACCTACAAGAGAAGAAATTTCTGCTTCAACTTACAAGGTAAACCTGCTGTTTGCAGGTGCAAAGTTCCAGGGGTAGGGTTTTCATGGTACTACATATCTTCTGGGAAAAGCAGAAATTGTCACAACATTTTAATGCACTATCTGAACATGACATTTAGGTACTGACAGAACAAGGCACACAATCAGACAGCAGTCTTTGTCAATAATGATACTTCTCACATAAATGCTGTTTGGTTGGGTGGGAGGCTTTTGAAGAGTTTATACACTAATAAACTTCTGAATCTGACAAAAATAAAACCTCATTTTTTACACTGCCCATTATAATTTAATTAGTTTGCCTACCAGCATGCTGCAAAATACCAATATCAGTAATACCAATGACTTGCTTAATTTTTAAGTATATTCCTTAGCAAACAAGAAACTCAATATAATTGCTGCTGGAAAAAACTGGTGTAATCTGATCCCATATTTAAGAGACATGCTAGAGAGGATTCTGATACACCAACTTAAGAAAGGGATTAGGTTAATACCACTTCTCCTCTGAACGCTGCATTTAACACACTTCAATTACATATGTTTGTTAATTTATGAGTTCTCATGTCTGGGCTAAACTTGTTACTAGACCAGGAGAGATATGAAAACAGTTGGATTAAATTAAGAGCTGTAGAACTTAGGTGGATTACCCAGAGCTAAAAAATTTCAAAAAGCTGCACAGACCACTAACTAGACATTCTAAGCGTAAAACAAAGTGTCACCGGCAGAAGTGTTTGTGGCAAGCTCTGCATTGCAGAGCTAGGAAACACATTAGAGGGTTTGTTGTTCTCATTTCTCAGACACAAGAATTTTGATCCATCAATTTTTATATTCTGCAGTGCTATTCTAACGACTTCAAACACTTGCAAGTTCAAAATCACTGAAAGGTATCTTTTAAACAAATGTGTCGAATTCTTTTGCATGGAAAATAATAAAAAGCCCTGAATAACATCAAAATAAATGCCTACCCATTTGGTGTATTCCAAAGGCAAGAAAAACTTAAAAGTTACCCAAGAGGCAAGAAAAAAATAAAGCACTAAAAGTAACCCTGTTAGTTACAAACATGCTCAAACGTAAACAGCAACTGCATGTATTGGAAAATGTGTTTTTGTCATGTTCATAAAAATTTTTGGAATTATCCTAGTCTCCAGCTGTCTTTCTAATCACCATTCCAATAACTTTGTATAACTTTTCATATATTATATTTGTCTGTGCTTAGTGCTGTTCGTCCCACTTGTCTCTTACTTGACTTACAGAGGACTTCTCCTCCACTCTTGCCTTTTTTCTTTCTTTCTTCTCTATCTTTTCCTTATCCTCCAAAAATCTTTCTTCCCTTCCATAATCAGTTTTACTTCTATAGTTGCCCATCCTGTTTTCAACAGCTGCTTTTCTTTCCCACTGAGAGGTTAAACATGCCAGCAGAAACACAGCAGGAATGGAGAGGAGCTAGTGAACATCTTGCTTTGCCTCTGTAGAAGAAAGAAGCCAAAGGTTTTTCCAAACAGAAAGTGTTTCAGCAACCTCCTTCAGCAGTTGTCCTTCCTCCCTGCTCCGCTTTCACCCACAGCTCTCCCATCTTTCTGTTATGTCACTGACTCCCTATAGTCCCCACTGCCTCTGATTGCTGCTTTCTACCATGTCTCATGCGTGTGTTTTCCCCTAACCCCAACACTCAGATTTTTATACACACACACACACACACACACACACACACATACACACACACACACACGTACTGTGTACTGACATACAACCTTCTAAAAAGAAAAAGCCTCTTCCTTTCCTTATTATCTTAACTTTATTTTCGCATGTAATTTTTCCTCAAGAAGACTTTTGGTAGATCATAAACAAGAAGCACAAACTAAGTTTCCTTCTCTTAGGAGCTAGTTAAATTTACACAGCCCAATTCTAATACCACTGCAACTATTCCAGATCTTGCAACAATTATAACCAGTAAGAGAACATTGCTTCTGGAACAGTAATTTTCTATTTTCTATTGAGTAATTTTCTATTTTTTCTGAAACAGCTGCTTGCAGCCCAAGAAAACTGCATCTCCAGCTCAAAGTCTTCTGATCCCTTTCGTGACGCAGGGTGACAGACAGCTGTGCTTTTCTTTCCAAGTTAAAGGTTAGGCATGCTAATAAAAACCCAGCAGGGACTGGGAGATGCTGCTGAGCACTCCTCACTTGGCACAAGACAGCAGCTCCTGACTCCTGCCGACCCAGGCCTCCGAACTCTGGAGATGCTCCTGCCACTGTCAAGGTCAGGGCAAGCAGCCCTAGCTCTCCCCTCTCAGCCTCCACAGCTCCTCTCCTACCACCTCTACACTGCTCCCTTTGCCTGGGAGAGTTGTCCAGGACATCCTGCCATGAACCAAGACAGGGACCAGGTCTAAGTTAAAAATAAGCTTTCCTAAGAGGGTCTAGCACCCACGCTATAGGCAGCTGTCCGCTCTTCATGTGTGCATTATAGAAATTCCAAAATGATGGCACAGCTGTAGTTTTAATGCGGCCATCTGCCACTTGAAAAGACATTCTCTATCATTAGACTGTACTTATTTTGGAAGGAACATTGAAACCTACAATATTAAATTGATTTTCTCTTCTTTTTCTCCTTTGCTGCTGCAGCTGACATATGTGATTCAATCTACTCTTTGCAAGAAGGGTCCATTTCCACATCCTCTTGAGTAGACTTTTTTCTTCCTAAAGCTCCATCAAGGCTGCCCAATGCAGATCTCTCGAGTTGTTTTCACTGTTGTCTTTGAAGCAGATTCATTTTCTTCCCCAACTCTTGCTCTGTAAGAAAAGCTTCAGGTAAAACCAGGAGGGTGTTCACGCCAATGAAGAAAGCACCATCACGAGCGATGCTCACCACAATGAGCAAACAGAGCAGGCTCCATCACCTGTGCTTAGCTACACCGTGAGCAGCAGGGCAGCATTGGTCTGTGCCAGACTGAGCCCCACATAAGGACTGGATTTTAATCACAAGAACCCCTGTCAGACTAGGTCTGTCTGAGCTTCCTCAGTGAAGGGTGGACTAATCAATAAAAATCTTCAGGCATCTGTCATTTTTGGACACATTTCAGAGAAATAGAGAAATGTTTAACTTTCCAACTTGAGGCATTGCTGAGACAGGTACTTGCAAGGTTTTTTAATTAGGTGGCTTTGACCAGGATCTGAATGACTAATACCTAAAATGAATCTGAACCTGGCATCTCTATCAGTGAGCCTTTCTCCTTCCTAACTGTTTACCTTTTGGTCCTGTTTTTCACGTCTGATACATGCTAGGAGAACATTTCTATCCCCTGTTATCTCTGGAAAACATGACGATGCTCTGCTGAGCTATTACTGCAGCTACAGGACAGCAGAGGATGGAGACACCAGAAAGCTAGGGACTAGCAGGCCTGTAATGACGTTGCCTACACAAAACACAGAGCTGTGCTGCTGACACTGGAAAAAAAACCAAAAATGTCTGCACTTCCATCTTGCAGAGATTTTTCCTGTGCTTTCAGCTTTCTACTGAACACCCTCTCTGACTAGACCTCTCTAATGGTACAGTGCACAAGGCAGAAGTGAACACAAGCAGAGGTCCGTGAAGGACTTTACCCCTTTCAACTTAAAACTTTCAGTCAAAAACCATATCCTGCGAACAAAACGGTGTGACAGAACAGTCTAAATAAATAAATATCAACCAAGTAAATATACGAGGTACTTTTTTTTTCTATTAGGAATTGGAATATTTTATACATCTATAAAGAAAAGATTCCAACTTTTTTTAAAAAATCATAATATTGCAATGTGAGAGGTCTGAGTTTTGAAGTAAAGCTCTTGGCTAAGTATTCCCAAAGACAGACAGCTCCCTTCCAGGGTGCTTAGGTCCTGCAAGCTTTTCTTCAAGAAACAACAACAAGAAACACTAACCCATGGCTTGGTTAGGACAGGATAACAAAATTATCCTTACTCACAGAAATGTTAAAGCAAGGTGTGAATAAAGCTAAAAATACCATTTGAGCAGAGCAACAATATCAGAGAAACTGTAACATGAATTCATGAAGTAGCTTCAGTATCTGCCTTGGAGACACTTGCTCACTTGCCAAGTCTGTCAGAAAGAATTAACTTGTCAGCAAAAAAAAGGGTGTAGTATATGAAAAAATATTTGTTTGAAAGTTATACTGCAATTTTTCATCTTTCCACAGACTATTTTCAAGCTTTCAGGAATGATTTGCTGTTTTTTATCTTGTTAACTATAATTCTATCACATGGGCATATCCATCCTGTCCCTGATGCTTATGTAACAACACCCCCAAAAGAGAAGAGATTAAAAAAAGGAATACTTTGCAACTTTCTTGATGGGTAAGAACAGGAAAAGGATTATATTAAAAGCATCTTGAATTTTGGGATAGAAGTTTCAGGTTAAGGATCTGTTAAGAATAAAGAAGTCTGTCTGAAGCAAAAGCTAAAGAAGTAATGACTTGAAAACAGAATTACTGTCCAGGTTTCAGAACCAGGGACCATCATGACTGTCCCCCAGCCAGCAAGTCCATATACAGCCCCAGGTGTCAAGACAAAATATTTGATTATGAGCTATTCAGGATTAATTTACAAAAAAAAAAAAAAAAGTACAGATGCAAAATGCTCTCCTAGTTTCAATGTTTGGATTTGGTTTGCATTGAATGAATTGGCTGATGGAGTTATTTGGATAGCATGTGAGCAGCATCCTGTGTACCAGGACTGGATAGAAGAGACTGACACCATACACGTGCAGATTCAAGTAACCACAGAGAAGAGCCAATTTTGACTCTTCTGACCTCAAAAATGGGCAGTGATAGAGAAAGAAAACAGGGGCATATGGCTTACTTCAGAAATGCCTTCAGCTATTAAACTAACTTGCAAAAGTACATTAAACTGTAATGCAAAGGAGACAGAAGATTCCTCTTCAAAAGTCAAATAGTCATCTTACCAATTAAGATGCAAATCAATCAGAACTTACATGGAACAGGTTTCCATGCAGCTTCCAGTGGGAAAAGCTCATCAAGCTGGCCTGAGCTAAAGCCCTGCACTGCGAAGTGCAGCATGTGTATCAACAAAAAGAGCCCTGTCAGAGGCAACATGCAAACCCACATTAGTTATCCACTGTTTGAAGCATTTTTGCTGCATAAGAAGGAATTTCTAAACCAAAATTTTACTCTTGCTGGTTGACAATCCTGTCCAGGAATACTTTGATCAACCTAACACAGAACTAACTAGCTGCTGTTAAACATGGCATCTGCTCTTTCTTGGAGGCTTGGACAATTTTGAGCTATAATGTTCAACATTAAATTAAGAATATTACATCTTTGATACTGATACTTAGATACAGTTCTATCTTTTTGGGAAAGAATAGAAAAAAGAAAAATCAGACATGACAAAAAAAAAAAAAACCAAAAACCTATAACAACAACAACAACCAAAAAAACCCCAGAAAAGGTATCCAATTAAAATTTCATATTAACATTTGAAAACAAGACTGCACATCAATATTGTGTTTTCCTTCTGTTTAATTCAGTACTAAAGAGCACCCACACAGCACAGGCACAGACCAGGAGTTGCAGTTTGGATGCTTCACATCCCATCCTTCCTTAGACAGTATTTGCCACGGTAAGACCAGGAACATGGTACGAGCGTGATACTGCACAAAACACAAAACTGCACAATGCAAGGGAAGTATATTCAAGTCAAGCATTGAGTCCAGCCATAAACAATCAGGTAACAAAGTTTCTGAACAAGTCCCACCAGAGCCCGTATTAGTCCTGCCAAATTCTGTTCAAATTCACTAGGCCCCAAAATAAACATTTCTATAGCGATAACTGATTTTCTGGTACTCATTTACCTCAATATAAGGCCCTCCCTGTAAAGCACATGCAAACAAACAAACCTCATTGAGAAAGAATGACAAACATATTAAAAATGCATGTACTGGGAGACACTTTCAAGTTTTGTAGAAACTCTGATGTTTCTGATTTGAAAACACAAAAAGACAAAGTTCTGATAAATCCTTTGAGTTTAGACAGGATACAAAGAACTAGAACAGCTCAAGAAACAGGGGTAAAAGGACAAGGTACACCTAACAGCATGAAAAAATCTGCTCTAGCAAGGTAACAGGAGACAATATTCTTGTCTTATATATTATTATTAGTGTAATATTAATATTAGTATTAATGTGGTCAGTTGGTATTATTTTCATTTACTATTGTTGTCTTCAACGATGATACCTAAGCCACTTAACAATGACATAGTCCTGTAATGTTTTCAATAATGTCACCCTCATTCTTTCGTAGATATCAAGGATGTAAGTGGTGATGATGACCTTCAAAACCAAGCGAAAAACACTTGCAGCCGAAACTAACGCAAGAAACTTGTGCTTTAAACCAAAGAAGGGTGACTTACAGGTAGAACTCTAGTTTTTAGAAGACTGAGCAAGTGGGAACATGCTACAGATTTACTAAACTGGGAGATTACAGCATTACTGATCACAACTAACTTTCAAATGTTTAATTATAAATTCATTAAACATAAATTAACAGAATCTAACATTATTTCTTTTTGGTATAAACACAACAGCTTTAAACTCCAATAGTACACATGTAAATAAATGCTTTCCTGTAAATACGCACAAAAATTCCAGTAATGCCATAAAATAACACAAACACAGCTGAAGAAAATATTTTCCACTGTTGAGTTAATACTTCCTTTCCTTCTGTCACATGGACACTTGCTCCCTGAACCTTCCCTGATTTGGCAAAGGTGGTCTCCTAGTTCACTCAGCTTCAGTGGTGTTCTTACCAGCTATGTCTCATGTATTTTGTTTGCCAGTTTGACTGGGAGACACTCATGGGGATCATGTGAATTTTCAAGGCAACAAGATGCCAACAGAAATGTAAGGAATAAGTCAGGGATGAAGCCAAAACCAGGGTCAGAGCCCAGCTAAGGTCTTCAGGAATGCAGAAAAGGTGTCAAACGGGGCTGGGATGGCACGCATAGATCTATAAGCAGCAAGGACTATTATTAAAATTATAGCTTAGTCTGCATCACATTAATTGCATTCTGTGCAAAACCGTAACATGGTGAATATCTTCTTCCTGTTCCCTTCACTCTGTTCAGCCCCAAGATCTAGCTGTTCTGTCTAGTATGCCTCCTGAATGGTAAAATGTGCTGCTTGTGGCAAACCTGACACAAGTATCAGTAGCTGATTGCCAATTCCCATTTCGTCAGCGCTGAGAAATCCTTTGTCCAGCAGCCTAAGGAACTACTCAGTGTCAACATGGCCCCACCGGGACAGTAAGCAGGTGGATGAGGCAGGGAGTTGTGCGAGTTATCTTTTTCATTAGCTTCTTTGTGACAGGAATCCTTATTCAGAGCATTTCTGGTGGGCTGCCACTGCCTTGCATAACAGCATTCAGCAGTTCAGACTCTTTTTGCTTCTGGTTTGCACTTGCCAAAAGCCCTCGGCCAGGATCGCACAAAGGATTTTAAGCGCAGCATCAAGGAAAGTCAGAGCATCTGGCTCAAATATAATAAATAGAAGCCCTGTCACTGCAAAAGGCCTTTGCAAGCAGACAGGAGCTTGTGCCTGGTTGGTCCTCAGTGCCCTTCTGGACTCAGGCACTTTCTTCATTTATATCATCAGAAGAGTAGGGAAAAAAAATAAAACCAGGAGAGTAAGGACAGAAGGGGAAGAATTACATCCATATCCAGAAGCCTTCTGCTACCCAGGAGCAAGAATGCGTATCTGCTCAGGGACTGGGGGGAGCAACAATGCGGGGAGAGGAGAAGGTGCATCAGGGAGAGCACAGGAACTGGCAACAATATGTTAAAGCATACAATTGATATGGAGGCAGAATAAGAGCTGTGGGAAGAAATCAAATGCTGGGAAAGATAGGCTGAAGGTCTGAGTGAAAGGACTTCATGCCATCAAATTAGCACTTAAATTTTCTTTTGCTCATCCCAAATTATCACCCCAGTTGTTTTCCTAAGTGAATTTCATCACAACTCACAAATCTAACAGATAAAGGCTCCTTTATCCTTGTCCTGTGCACTGCTGCAAAGCTATAAGAAACAACTGAGTTCGTTGAGTTGAACAACACCAGCAATGCCTTATTTTTCACTCTCTAGGCCTATTTATGTCATCTCCACTAAATTTCATAGATGAGAAATCAGTAATCACTCACTCTGTTTTTAAGCATCGCAGGAAAAAAAAAAGGAAAAAAGATATTTCTAGTTTGTTCAAGGGTTTAAGGGGAACATTTTTTGTGGGGGATGAAAAGAAAGCATGACACAAACAAAACTGTGATCCCTAGAAAATGCTCACCTACTCAGGTCTAAATTATTGACTTATTATTGTGTATTTCCAAGCCGCTAAACCCAGAAAGGAAACAGTTGCTTCTGTTGACCCCAAGTTGATAAAAGCACATTAGACATTGCCCAGTTCCTGTGACACCAGTCCTGCAAGTACAGCTATAAGTCACACAGAAAAGTTGTTCTTAACCTCCTTGTTGCAGAGAAATGATGGCTAAGATGCACTGAATACCCTGGGTTTTGAGAACTCTGTGAGTGTCCCATTGGGAAAAGAGCTCTGTGCCATCATCATTTGGTAAGTTGGGGAAAAATATTGATACCAAAGCAGTTTATTCACATTACACTTTCTCAGAAATCTTCCAGTTAATACATTTGGGAGAGGCATATAAAAGACAAACTAGTACGTGATCAGAGGTGAAAATTATTCAAGAGAAGGATACTTTGTGGCAGGAATATCAACCAATGTCTTATGTTTTGATGAAACTTTGCAAATAAGTAATGCTAAGGCATCTGTGAAACGACAGCAAATAAAGCCGTATCTCCTCGTGAAAGCCAAGGGGATCAGCAGCGGAACTGAGCCTCTGGAACCTACCATCTTCCTGTAATTATAGATGAAATCATTATAGAGCTTGGCTGGTGGGATTCTCAGTGGACCGGTGGCAGCCTTTTTCCTGCAGACAGTGAGAAGACTGCTGAAGAGCATCCCAGGAAAATTCTCACCCCTGTGCTACCCAGCAAAGCTTTACAGGATTATGTGCTTAACAAAGACTGTGGGATGGGGATCAGACGTAAAGGATGTGATGCAGAGGCAGCATGACATTAGGTTATCAGTTTGTCTAAAGCCTGATTTTTGGTATATATCCAGTCTCTGCAGGACTCCTCAAACAGGGAAGCGCTCAGAAAGGGACCATGTGCCCCTGCTCCCTGGAGCATCTCTTTTCTTTGTTTCATGAGGGGACACAGAGACTACTTACAAGAAAAGGTATATGGGTATTAGAAGTTGACAAATTATTGGTGCAGGTGGTGATGTTATGAACTTTTAAGGAAACCCAATTACATCACTTCCATTGCTCACTACATGGAATAAAGGTCAAACACACATACACATAACACATATTTCTCCTTACAGGTCCTGCTGTTTTTTCACTTCTCTTCCTTCACACAGAATTTAAGTGAAGAATCAAAGCATTTTTTTTCCATCCCCACAGCAATAATACCACAGCTGATGTCTTGCCCACCTTAAATGCCTAATATTTATATTTAATGGCTATATATATAATAACTAGCTCAATAGCTTCTAGCGTCACCTCAAAAAAAAGATGTTTTATTTGAACGCCACTGAGTTCTGTGAACAGAAAAAAATTCAATGGCTGCATAAGGGCTTATGAATCTAATTTATTTCTGAATAGCCTGATCTGTGGTAATAAGTAGGAACTCAAAGTCCTCAGCTTACCTACAAGGGTATTCAACACCTTTAGTCTGTCTGCTGAGTCTAATGGGAGCAGGCAAAGACAAAAGAGCCTGCTTGCAGGTGTGAGTTTGCAAAAGCACTGCTACAAATGACAGACAGACGTGTGCCAGGATCCCAGCACACAGCTGATCAACATCTGTTGATCAAACCCTGATTCCAAATCCTCTTTGAGAGCAGCACCTGGGACAGAAAACAATCCTTGAATCCTTGTGAGTATATGAACTCCCCAGCACACAAGGAGCTAGGAAGGTCAAAGGCTGACAACTCAGAGCATATGGTGGATGCACATCATTGCAGACATACTGAGTCCTATGGTAGTGATGGAATAAATGGTGTAACTCCAAAAATGCATATTATACAGGAAAACAAAGTGAATTATCTTAATAATTTTGCCTAGAGACATAAACAGCTGCTGCAAACTAGCATCAACTGTAGCAAAATTAAGGTGCTTATTCTCAAAAGCTGCTTATTTCCCATCCATTTACAAGGAAAGACTGATTATTTCCATTCCAGCAAGAACTATATAATTTGAAATATATTTTTTGAAAAGTACACTTTTGATAAGAGCACCCATAAACCTTTCAGGAAAAAATGGGTGCATGAGGCTAAGCAAACTTTATGGCATGGTCCTTGCCTTCACAACCAACTGCAGAACCGACACAATTACAAAGTCTGATTAATAAAATTATTATCTTATGGTACAATGATCTTTCAAAAACTGTCTTGGTATGAAGATGAAAAGCATTCAGAGGATGTGACTTATTCTTCTTAATTTAACCTTCATTCATCAGCTAATTTTTTTTTCTCCCAATCTTAAGAAATTGTTTCTAAGTTTAGAATCAATGTCTACTCCTGAAATAACGAGCAAAAATTCACCTGACAGCTATAACTGCTAATAAAGTACAAAAGAACATCAAAAGCTTACTTATAAAAGCCCACGCTTTGGGGCTGGCAAGTTTTGCCCCCATTCTAAACAATCATTATAAACTTAAGTATTATTAAATTCTGAGGTTTGTCACTGTTGTTTTCCCTCTCCTGCAAATTTACTACTTTTTGGAATTCTGAAAGATTTCACTCAAAGAGAAAAAAAAAAAGAAAACATGTTTTTCTTAAGAAATTATCTTACAGAAACTTTTTTGAAAGAGAAGTAGATTTTTATTGTCTTTAACTGTCCCCTAGGTGAACAGTTTCTTCAACTATAAAAATGGCCTAATGAAAATTCTGCATTTGTGAAGCACAGAGGCTGGGACTAGGTATGGCACTTCAGAAAACATAAAAGCAATTATTTTTCTAGTCACTTTTCAAAACTAGCCCTTTTTATAATTTTGGGGCTGATTAGAAATAAACTCTCTTTTCTGCCCAGCTGCATTTTCCAGGCAGAATGTTGCTATACTGTGAAATTCACACTTGCCACAGGGATGGTAGACGGCAGTGCAACAGGACTTCTGGCTTTTCCCAGGATCTCAGAAGGTAAGTGGATATGTACCAAGAAGACGCTGTAGCAAGACCAGATTACAAGGTCTTACTAAGAAGCAGTAGGATTCCAGAAACTTAAGTCAGAGAAAGGGATGCCACTCCAGTTTAGGCTTAGCCTCACAACCACAGTTATTACCTTGACTTCAGATAGGACCAATTTAGATAAAATCTGTATTTACCTCTTTTTAACCTAATATTAAGCAGGGATTGGGGAGAAAAAAAAAAGGGCAATTCTAGCTATGAATTGTTCCAAGCCTTTTTCTGAGGAACATCAGTCTCCAGAGGCATTTCTTATTAATGAACTCCTATGAATGACATTTTTTTTGTCATGAAACAGAAGCAGTAAAGCATGTAGGTTATGGATTCAGATATAGAACACTCCTGCTTTCCTAGTTTAAGGTGCCTATTACTTGTTAAGTTATTTCATCACAAAACAAATGTTTTCAAGTCTTCCTCATTTTTTGGATATTATTAATTTAAGGTAAGGAGACAATTTTCAGAATACTCACTAAAAAATCAGTTCAATTGATATAACGACCATTAGCTCCTTCAACCTAGTCTGAATGCAAGGTACTCCTCAACATACCGAAAAGGCTTTTGCACTCTTCAATAGGCCATGAATCACTCAAGGAGCTCCACCAGTGTGATGGCTCTGCCTCAGAGGATCTGAGCACTGCACACAGTTGGAAATGGTGACCCCCAGATAGGCAAGACCCTGCCTTACTCCCTCAGTGCTGCAGCCACAGTGAGATGGCAGCGCCGGCTCACAGCCCACACCTCCACTGGCAGCACGGATGAGCACCACACCAGCCCAAAGGGATGATCTGAATTCACACGGCTTCACTGGAAATTTAACCAACCAAGCTGTAGCGGAGCTTAGCAGTTGCCCCATTAAACATCCAGGTGGGGATGATCCTTTGTCAGGCAGACACAAGAGTTCATCCAGGATCTCTTCTACATGAGGTAAATGCTCTGCAGGCTGGAGAATAGGGAAACCAAACCGGTAAATATCCGTCTTAGACAGAAGTTTGGACCCTACTTGGCAAATGTTATCATCTTATTTATTTATGAGCTTCATTCCTTTAGTTAATAACAATAACAGATGGACAGGAGGAGTTTTTTGTTTTGTTGGGGGGATGGAAGCTCATTTTTCTTTTTTTTTTTCCTCTATGGGCCATGTAGGGTGACACACAGAAGAGCTTTTAGTCAAGAAACATAGCACTACATGCACCATGCACTCAGAACTGCCAGTACAGTGACCCTTTTAAGATACTTCATACATTACCTCTTAGAAAAATGGTTTACCCCAGGGACATATACACGTCTTTGAGAAGCTGGAGATTTTTGAGCATCTGCAGGGACAGCTGGCATGATGGTTACAGCAGCTGTCGCACTTGAATTATGAAATTGTGCATCGCCCAAGGAAAGGATCAATGTCATGCAAATCTCACAAACCTGAATTCAAGTCACAAAGAAAATTAAGGTGGGAGAGATAACTGTTCTGCTGATATAAGCCAGACTTGTTTGAATCACTCCATAATGTCAAATAATACATTACATACTATGTGCTATAATACATGCTGCATCTCTAAGGCTTCCATCTGAACAGTCATTTTATTTTGAAGAGTCTACTAAAATTTTATTAAAATCTTTGGGGGTAAAAAACAGCACTGGGGAAGCAAGAAGGCTATGGAGTTTTTAAATCAAACTTCAATAAAACATTTCTTTTTTTTACTCAAACCAAGCAGGAGATGTCAGTCCTTTAGAGAGGTTTTCCTGCTTGAGAAAATTATGCCTTGGTTCACAGTCGATTAGTTATGTGACTGACCTGATTTATTATGTATCACTGCTACTTCAAAAGAGGAGCAGCCCTGAACAAAGAAGCAAAAGATACATCAGTATTAATGACCTGCCTCTATTAAATGGCTAGCAGAAATAATTACATTTACTATTTTTTAACTTGCTATTCAATATTTACTGCTTTGTGTGAAAGAAAAGAATTTTAATGAAATTCAGATAATTAATATAAATAACAGCTGAGGTTGTCTGCTCACATATGGCACACAGGAGCAGAGGGCTTGTGAGAAAGCCTTCTCCCCAAGACTCAGCTTTGCTTTTGAGAGATTCCCACAAACCTGGGGAGCCCCTGAGACCCACAAGAGGTCATAGCCAGTGCTCAAAACACAGTAACGCTCCACAGATGGGCCTGGCCCTTTTTACAGCATATTTACACCAGACTTCCAAGGAATTCAAAAGTAACACTATAGGCTGGGAGGTGTAGAAGAAAACAGACCAATGAGTGACAGTTGACAGGCACTTTTTTTTCAAACATCCGTTTTTATTCTTTTTCTTTTCCCTAAGGAATTTTCATGTACCACAGATCTCATGCAGCGCTAGGTTCTCCATGTCAATAAGTTATCAGCTCCCCAGAGCTCAGGACATGCAGACTTTACTGAGGGTAGGTTATGGACACCAATTCATCAGTGCGCATGCACATCTTTAAAAAAATGCTGAAAGATCTTTTATATTTTTCACTTACACAAACATACACTGAAGATCATCTACTTAAATAATCTAGGACATTCAAAGACAAAATCAATACTACTTTATATCCCAAAGGTCAATTTCAATACTATTAGAGGACAAAGCCATCATCCTGTAATTTACCCTATACAGTCTGGACCCTAGCAATGAAGACAACATAACCAGAAACTCATTACAGATCAAGGATTTGTTTTTCCACAATCAGAACTCCCCTGGATTCAAATGAGGAAAAGTCAATTAATATGTTGTACCTGCATTACCTAATGATTCTTCTGTAGGTTTTCTCCCCTGTCCATCTTTGTATGACATGAAAAAGAACTGAAACAAATGTTTCTACAAAATTTTTTACTTACTGCAAAATCCTGAGTGCTACAATTGAAATACATACTACAAGGCAGAAATGAGTACAAAACCCACCTGATTTCAGTTCGTGATGGTTTAATCATCAATAAAATGTGACCTTTAAATGAATATATATTATATATATTAATGTTGTTACTTAAAAAACATGAAATAATTAATGATTTTAAACCTTCAGTTATTGTAAATGAAGACAAGTTCACTATTAAAATACTGCAGACTGCCAGTGCTAGCAGTACATTTACATTCCCTTCTCTAGAGAATTATGTCCCCCTTGCAACAGGGAATCACCTTCAGTTATTGCTACAAATCTAGCATGGACAAGAATGCTGAGCTAGCAAAATGTTATTTTACTACTGCCATGACAAACTGGCAAGCAGCAGAAATCAAAGACACGCATTCAGAAGAGCCCCCAATAATCGATGCAATGAACAGCAAACCTATAAAGCATTTTAGTGTCCTTTCTCAGGAGCACGCAGTTGATTAATTTACTCATAGATTTACACGTAAGTAGTTACCCATGTATATCGCTGTCAATTTTTAATGGAGGGTTCTCAGAAGTGCTTCATGATTAACATCACACTCCAGTTAAACAAGAAAAGCCATTAAGCTTACTGTAAATACAGTCTGATTTAATCTCTTAGCAGCGCACAAGCACACATAAAAGAAAGTATTCTAAAGCAGTACTTGCCCAGGCTTAGAGGCCCTTATGTGCACCACACCATGATTATTGACAACAAAACATCATTCCTTGCATTCACCACATTCTTGGTCATATTTCCACTTCAGATTTCTGCTTCTGATAACATCAAGGCAGCAAAGCAAATTGATCTTTAAGTACCTTTTTTAACTACTATATAATTAAATGTATGAGCATCAAACACCTTCCACTGACTTAAAGTTCTGCTTATAATGCTAAGTGGGTATGCTAAGAAATATGAAAATTGAAATTTGACATATGAATTGCTACTTTAAAGATAATTTAAGAATCACAACCACTTAGGACATTATGAAGTAAGCTAAGGATTACAGGCCTCCATAGAAAATTATTTCTAAATTAGCTATAACCATGAGGGATGTTCCTGACCAACCAAAAGGACATGAACTGGTAAATTTACCAGCATGCTGACTATTTACCAGACTGGCTGACTACTTCTGCTTCAGGTCCATCCGTTCTGAAAAGGCTGATGTCTCTTCTCTTATTTCAGTTTTACTCCCTATGACCCAGATGACTTGACCCTAAGTCCACTCAGGAAGCAGAACCAGGCTGCAGTTAAATCACACCACCAAGAATCACGAGATGGAAGTCACGGGCTGTAGCTCAGTGTTTGGAGAGATGGTGTCTACTTTCAGAACAGACCAACAAGGCATGAAGTTAAAATCATCCTAAGGT
This sequence comes from Dasyornis broadbenti, assembly GCA_013397935.1. NCBI lineage: Eukaryota > Metazoa > Chordata > Aves > Passeriformes > Dasyornithidae > Dasyornis > Dasyornis broadbenti. Next base: position 2,560,284 of record VZRN01006818.1, read on the forward strand.
CTCTAACCCTTTCATTTCCATTTTTTTTTTTTTTTTTTTGTGGTATGGGATGCACATAATATTGACCTAGCTTTCCAAATGTTGAGGCATGAATGACAAAAACTTGCATCTACTAAGCCTTCTAGATCCTCCACAAGTCACCTAGTGCTATGGAGCACAAAATGCTGTCAACTCAACTCACTACAAGAGGTATCATGGCTATACTTCGTTAAGGGACAAATTCCAATGAGGTGACAGAATCACAGTGACACTAAGTAATTTTTTACTATCCCCACTGAAAAGCTATCAGGTTTATAAAGCCTCTTCAATATGTACATATAAGTGGAGGAAAAGCAAAAAAGCCTGTTTGAGGGTGGACATGCCTTACATGTGTCACTCACATCTGAACGAAGCAATGAAGTCAGTGCTCTTACAGGTGCTGGAGGTATGGGAAGAAGAGGAGCAATGGAAGATGGCAGCACCTACACAGAACACTCTCCTTCCTCATGGCTGAATTTGTTTCTCACTTGTTGATAAAATTCATGCTGAAAATTTCTACCCAGTTGAAGAAGCTCCTGGAGAAATCTTTTTCCAAAAATCTTCTACTCAACTTCTTGATCTGCTGTGGTGCAGCAGAAGAAAGCTCTGTGTTGCCTGACTTTAGTTTCAGTGCTCTCAGTAACACCTAAGCTCTTAGGTATTTAGCAGCAGAGCCTCAGTAAAAGATGAAAAATCACTGGCAACAACACTGACCATCATTATAAAGAAACATGAAAGCTTTACTTGACACATACCTTACACACATTCATAAAATACTGCTTTAAAACACGTGGGCCTTCTGATTTCTATTACTGTTTACAAGAAAATACAAATTCCACACACAGGGACAAAACCCTAAATGAACACATTTGTTCTACCCAAACCTCTCATTCTACAGTTACAGTGCAGTGCCATCTGCTGTACATTTATGTACAATTCTTCCATCCACCAATACGACAAAGAAAAACCTCATGATGGTTACTTAAAACCTTGGAGCATCAGCAGTCCTACAACATGCAATTTTGTCACTAGCATATTAAACCAAAATAAGACTGAGCACTGCATATTCCATTCTGCAAGTATACAAAAGGCTACACAGATGTATGCTAACATAAGGGTGGCTGCTGAATAAAGAAATCAAATGAGACCACAGGGAACCACTGCTTTTATTTCTCTCAGAAAAAAGCGCCAATTTTTATGGTCACAGCTGGGGTTTACATGAATCTTCTTCAATTAAATATTAATATGCATTTTTAACTGCATTCCCTCATTAACAACAAATGATGCCACAGACTGTAAAGAAAGCTGCCAATTTTCAGAGTTCACTTTGCTCCAGCTTATAGTGTCTGTCATAAACACGTGATTTTTATTTATTTATTTATTTAATAAAATATCTTTTTTAGGGTAATACAGGAAGGAAAAAAGCATGTCCCTGGAGACAGACAATGAAATGTTCACAGCAAATCTCTGGGATAATGTATCAGCATACTCCATCAGAGTCTGCACTGAAATAAATAAATTGAGGTGCACTTGCCTTATCCGTAGATATTCTTACTCCCTCCTTTTCTTGTCAACTGAATCACTCTCAAGGTCTCCCTTCCTTATTCAATGAGAAGTTTCTTTCCTCAGAGACACTAAACAGACCTGCTTTTCAAGTGACTTAAAGTTCAGTTTGACTCAGAGAACAGATGTATTTGTTCTGCCTTTGCCACTAAATGGTAACATGAGCTGCCAATACAGGGAAAAAACCACCCTGTAAGCAGCACCTACTCACACAAACACACATTAATATCTGAGGTCTCACAGCACTTCAGCCTCTCTCCCCATGACCTACTACTGTGCAAGAGCCAAGAAATGCAGTCAGGTGTCTACGGCAGTGCCTCACCACAACCCCAGGGAGTTCCCTGCATTCACAGAGAGGGATGAATTCCCAGCACCAACAGGCACACGGAGGTGTGTGGAATCCTGCAGGAGTAAGGCGCTGCCACTGCGCTGCTGCACCACTGAGACTTTTTTGGAGACACAGGTCCATCCTTCTCTTCCTCCAACACGTTCTTACTCATGCACCTGAGTACCACAACAGTATGCTTGTATTTTAAACTAGACATATGAACCCATTCTCAGGAGCATCTGTTTTCCTGAAAACTAATTCCTACAAATGTAATATCGTTCATTAAACAATAAAGAATTCCATCTACTGCTTTATACATTTTAATTTCTTTATAACTTGAACCGAAACATGCTGTAGGTATGGACACTTCATAGAGGTTATCCTTGGAGGATTTATCTCCAATACTACTCATAACTTTATCATGAGCAAACTTCTTATCAGATCAGGTGACTCTCAGGTTTTCATTTTCACAGTCACAAAAATGCTGGAGAATATTGTGCTAAGAAACAGGAAGGTAAACTTCAAATAGCCAATAAATTAATTTTACATTGTGATTTTACAAATGCTTAGGTTTGACAGCACTGCAGATGGTTAGTAACACTGCAGCTGAACTCTCTTGACTACCTCAACAGTGGCAAGTCCATCTAGTCTCAGTTTTAGAAGGAAGAGGAAGCTGGAGTTCTCCAGTCTCTACTGCAGTAGCAGAAGGCATGGAAAAAACCCCTAGATTTTGAGGTGATAAAAGATGCTGCTGTCATATTAAATGTATCTGATTTACCCACTGTGATATTTCATCAATTACAAAATGAACATGCAGAGAACTAACTATAGAAGGTACAAATATTTCTCTGGAGTCACACCAGCCCTGCCAACCGTGAAATGTATGCTGCTAAATTACTGATGCTGCTTGCAAATTAATATTCTCTACTGAGGGAATTTTAGAGCAGCAAAACATTCTGAATAGCTAATTTGCATGTTAAACAAGAAAAATAGATAAACCTAAGTTATTCTGATGAAAAAATATCGGTTACATCTTGAAAGTCTTGATGCACATTGTCTTAACAAGAAGCAAAGGTTTCCATGCCTCTTTCCAGCCAGCATCCACAAAATTCACATGGACAAATGCCAGCCACAACAAGAAACTAAATCCCAGTTCTGAAGACAGCCAGAAACGACTAATAGTCCACAGAACGCAGTGTACTTTGTTTGCTCTAAAACAAAAGATAAATTAAAAATATAAAGAGCAAAGATACTTTTACAAAGTTGTGCCCTGATATCCCCATTGGGCTTCAGAAGCATACACTGGAAATAAATTTTTTTTTCATAAAATAAATTGCTGTGTTGCAGTCCATTTGAGAAGACAGCTTTTCAAGTAATCTGTTGAGGAAGTATTGCTGTTTTCATCCAGAAGTTTCTGCTGATTAAATCCCTATTTTAATCAAAACATTAATAATCATGATGTCCTGTTTCCATTGTTCTTATTTGTGTAATACAGATATATAACTCACAGGTGACTCTCCAAGCTCTGACTTCCCTCTACGTTTCTCCAAAGCCACAGGCTGCAGCAGAGCCCATGAGTACAAGACACAAATTCCTACAAATGTTGTGCACAACACTTTGCTCAGCTCTGGCTACCCCTACTTTCAGCCAAAGCCAGCTTCTAAGAGTAACAAAGGTGAATGTAACAGAGACAGATTCCTTAACAGCACAGCTCATGTATGCTCTCCATCAGCTCTTCTATGTTCCCACCGATTTTTGCAGGAAAACAGAACAAAGCATAGTTGGTCTTGCAAGACTATTTGCACACAAGCAGTGATGCCTAAAACAGGCTTACCTGAAACAGAGGCCAGACAGAGTTAGCAGAATAAAAAGTGGACAAATTTATTAAAGGCCTTAGGTACATTCAGGGCAAACAAAGCCCCCTCGTGAGGCTACACCCAAAAATGGACACCAAGTCATGAAGTCTTCACATTTTATAAGTTCTGTCTTATTAGCATATTTGGCCTTAATTCTCCAATCACTCCCTAAGGCGATGATGTCAACCACCCCAAGCCTGCTCCCCCCCAATTCACTGTTGTTTACATATTCTGGGGCTCTGAGGCAGCAAAACTGTCATTGGATTTCCACTCAGAGGAGATTGTTTCGGCTAAAGGTGCTGAGAACAGAGGTTTTAGCATTCTATATGAAGCCCGGAAGTACACTAAGGCTACAGATACATGAAGAATAAAAGCTAAAATTTCTTAAGGTATCAGTAGGGCTGGAGCACAAGCAAGTCATCCTGACTCCCAAGCTCTTGAAAAAGGCAGTTTATTTCAATCAATAATTTGACATGTCAAAATCTCTCTAAAACTATGAAAATCATATAGCATGGCAGTTGCAAAACCTGTAAAAGAGATTAACCTCAAAGTAACACATTCCTTCAGCAATCTGAATTCCTGGCTTGTACGTTATTACTAATCATTGGTGTCCACAAATGATTTTACTTCTTGAACTCAAGCAGTAGAGGAATCTGCTGATGAATGCTGTTGACAGTCTATTTGGGAAGTTTGTTTCTCAGATCCTTTGTACAGTAGGTTAATCCCACACCTCAATCATTCATCCACTGAACAGACTAATAATAAATGTAAAACTCTCAAGCAGTTTCCGACAGCACCTTACACGATAACTGTTTCCAATCAGGCATGGCTGCAAAACGCCCACTTAAAGCTCTTCAGCTTTCACAATGTAACAGCAGCTGAATTATGATTTTTTTAGGTTCTCATGTGAAGCTTCTTTCCCCCTTTTGGGGAAAAGAAAAAAAAAAAGCGTATTCACAGGATCTGCTTTTTATTCTGTACTTTTAATGTTACTCATTCTTTCCTGTATGATCTGCTCTCCCTACTGAAATTAAGGGAGTCATCACAATACAGCAAACTAATTCTCTTCAGATCATTAGCAACTGCAGCAGCAGCAGGAAACACAGAGCAGAAGTTAATCTAAAATAAACCAAAAAAGAGGGTCTGTATTGTGCAGAAAAAAACTTCAGGGAACAACACAGCACTTTCAGCCCAACCGTCTCAACATTAGCTGAGATGTTGCTTTGATTCTTTACTCTCAATAACCCTTGTGCTTGAGGATCTTTAAAAATGGTCAGAGCAGAAGATTTGTGATTCTTCACTGTACACAGTATTATTTGCTGAAGTCTGTTGGCTTGAAAGAGGATTGCTAAGGAAAAATTAACAGATGGACAAATTCCTATGATCAAACCTAAAGAAATCAAATTAAACAGAGGGCTGGCTGGTTTTGAGTTCAACATTTTTCATTTGGTTTCACAGTTTTTGTTGTGATTTTTGTTTTGTTCCTTTTTCTTCAGTTTGTTTGAGGGTTTTTTTAAGAGAAAATTTGTCAACTCCCTAGTGTAATTTCAGTCCACCAAGTTGATCATTTGTCTAGCAATGTACTTGAATGACAACTGATTAGACAGGTCCTTTTTTTAAGGTCAAAATCAGTAGGAAATTTGGGGGAATTACTGAGTCACATTCACAAAACGTAATTATAACAAGAGTAACTTTTCAGAGTAGCACAGGGAAACACAGCTGGCATGAATGTGACAATCATGGCCTGTCTGTTAGGCTTAGCCTTCAGAAACAAACTCTCCTGAGACATTGGTGCTGCGTGTCTTTGTGCTGCAGACGGCCCTGGGGACCCAGGCTGCTCATCCACCCTTCAAGGCAAGAATATAAATCTGCAAAGGACAGTGGCAATGCAGCCCCAGGGCCTGACAGAGGTCTGGTATCGAACTACAGGCCACCTGTAAGGTCTTCACAAGAAACACATACACTCTGGCTTTCACTAAGAGGGAATAAAATTCACTCTCAGAAAACCTGCTCAGTATTGTCAAAAACTGTTTTGTCTCAAAAATGTAATGTTTTTTCTTTTCTATAGAATTTACTAAACCAGAGTCTATGAAAGAATAGATTTATCTAAATTAGGTCTATCAGTAATTCAGTGGCAATAATACCCTGCATGCTAATTAGTAATCTGACTTTATTAACAGGTATTTTTATTACACGGTTACCCAGGCTTAAATTTTATTGATGAGCAAAAGAAAAAATAGTCATTTGTATTTATAACTAAGCAAAGTGCAACTTTACCATTTGAAATGGACACTGCACACTAGTACTATATTTCATTTTGACTCTTGGAGAACTTTCACAAGTTATATTTAAGCACCCTTTATTTACTCTGGTTCACTTCCAAAAGGATGCTTTTTAAAATGTGAAGGTATGGTTTAGTACAGCACATAATCCAATGAGAAGTAACACTGTGGTTTTTTTTCTTAGGAAAACTTCCTCTCACATAGAAATTGAAGAATTTTAAGCCTAATGAAATACCAGGTTCATACACTAGAGGAATCAGTCACTCTCTACAGAGTACCTGAGAGCAAAAGCAAAGCCACAATTTTATACCTTAAGTAGAAAATTATTCCACTGATAGCTTAGAGTTATAAAAAGTTGCCTAGCTGTATATTAATACGACATGTAGCAATGATGTGTAGGCTTCATAACAATTTCTTCATTTTGTTAGACTGGAATGAGGAGTTCACAGCCCTCCAGGGTAACAACAGTGCCGTGAATTTGTACCTGCCTATCTCTAACTGCCTCTAACACATATTTTGTACAGAAAGACCAGAGCTGATCCAAAACCAAACATTCTTTTAATAGCAGATCTTTCAAGACATTTCTTTTAGTTTTCATTTGGGCAACATGCTAAAAATTTCCCTGTCTCGTAAATCACATCATTTTGCCAAAGACGTCTATTTTTTTAATTCATAAGCATTTCATTGTTATTTTGATCAGCCTCAAAGACTACCACTGTAACCTGTAACAGCACCAAAAATATGAGTTTACATTTGAAAGACTTACAGCATTTTTTTTGCTCAGTTTCCAAAACACTACGATCTATAGCTGGAAGTGAATTTCTTTCCTTTATAAACCTTATAAAAATATCTCCAAGAAAAATATATGCACATACATAATCCTATCATACCTGTTTTGTTTTGGTTTTACTGATAGTTTTACATAATCAGACAATCAGGAGGCTGACATTTTCTATTTTCAGTCCCGTCAGACTCCAGTGTGAAAAAAGGCATTTGAATTACTGATAACCCAGCAGTATCTTCTGACAAGACAAGCTAAATCCTAGTTCCCCAAAGACCCTTCTTGTTTTTCCCAGTACAGTTACTAGAAAACATCATTGCTTTGAAATGTGATGGCAGCCTAACCTCTGCTACCAAGTGCAACAGAAACTAGAAGGCACAGAATAAACTATTGTAAGGTTGACACAGAATGGTGCAAGCTGTGCTGTATGAGCATGTTTTCATCCTTAAGGATGCCCTGTAATTCACAGGAAATTTCACAGGAATTGTGAAAAGAGGGGACAACTTTAGGAAGCAGACAGAAGGGCAAGGCAGCAGCGCTGCACAGGGCAACATGCAAGTCTGTAGACAAGGACAAAGTCAGCTTTGTCCTTCACTCATCCCAGCATGGGGAACCAAGAGCTGGTTGCTCCTTAAAGCAAAATTAAAATCCCTATTTCATCATTTTTGCCCTCTGCACAGTCTGCTGTTATCTCCTATTCTCTGCAACTGGAATGTTTTTACTCTGATTAGCAGAGCAGCACTCTATTTTTGAGCCAAAACTGGATGTTGTTGCGATATACACTATCCACATAACTAACCTGCAAGACTGAATTTCATGTTAATTACTAGAACTAGTACAAGTTCAATGAAAATAGCCAAGCATCACTGTTGCACAAATGCAGAGTTTAGTTTGCAATTACATTGTACCCTGCAGAACTGCTTACCCTGACTTCTACATTACACTTTGGATTTGCCAAGAGCATCCCAAACCATGCAACTGGCCATGGAAGTCAATCTACATATGGCAACAAGGAGTCTCAAGCTCTGAGTCTCTGACGAGCCATGAGCTTATTGTATTATTTGCTTTCTTACCCTAGGAGACCTGGAGGAAATATTTTTCTTTTAATTTAAAAAAAAAAATCCTTTATATATAATGGGAAAAGGGTGAAGAAAGAGACTATCAAACCACCAAGGTCACCCTGATTACAGACATCCATTTTATACTAATTTTCTCCAACTGGCTGAGAGTCACACAGATCCAAACAGACAACAGACTGACAGTCCAGCCAGATCACATTTGGACAGTGACTGTTCCTATCTCGCACATGTTATGGAGAAAGGGTTGGCGCACATTATTTTTCACGTGTATGTACAGTTTACGCTCCGCTTTTCCATCAGTACTAAAGACGATACCAGTGTCTGCCTGATTTCCATTCTGAACCAAGGCCCATCGTCCATACAGATTCTGATTCCTTGTCACATTATGAAACATCACAATTAGATGTTTGCTAATACTCTGCTTTTCCTGGGGATACTTGCCCACAGTGCAAGTAGAGTAAACACTAAAATGGGACAATACCATACAAAGTAAACAGCATGCCAGAGTTTTCAGGGGAATTTTTTTGGTCTAAAAAGAAAATGAAAAATTGTGACAATTTTAACATAAGCATTAATAGGAACACACAGCAGATGCACAGGTCTGTTCAGTAGTTAACTCTGATAACTGATGGGTTGATTCTGCAAAAATATTAAAACCAACTGCCAAGCACCTTCACATCCTGGTTTGCCAGAATAAAGACAGATCATAATTATTTTTAAAGAATGTTGCTTCACCTTCCAGAGCAAGACTTCCAGAAAGATACATATGCAGTGCTGCTGTAGTAAGGCTGCTTCTTCAGCAAGAAATTCCTTAGACAGGACTCTCTGAAGCCTGCTTAAAAGCCCAATACACAGGACCACTGCCATTTAATGACAGAGGAGTTTAATAGAGGATTGGACTAGATCCACACACTGTGGAGTTGAAAGAGTTCTAAGAGCCTTGCTTCAAGAGGAGCAAATCTGCAGCGTTGCACTCTATGTCTAGGCTGCCAAAGCAGCACACAAGATGAGCCAGGAGACCCAGGAGACCCGGCATGTCAGTCAAAAGATCCAGCAAGTGTCAGGAGAGCTGGGTAGCCTGCCCACACTCAGGACAGTAAGACATCTGAAATTGCTCCCATCCCTGGGGTTAGGGTCCCTCTGCAGCCTTCAGTCCAACATCCACATGCACCTGGGATACAGGACTTCACATCCTTTATTTGTTTGGATTTTTTAAAATAAAACTTAAAAATTTGAATGCCTTTTATTATACTTCATTATACTTAAATACATTTATTATACTTTGCAAGATAGGGACCAACCCCTATTTTAGTAGTCCAGCATTCCAGAAGAGGGTCATGACCACCAAGGGAGGGAAGGAAGGAAGGTGGGAAGATGGTACTGGAAGCAAAGCAAAAGAGGCAAGGGGCACTATAGTCTTTCAGATCCACTTTGAAAAATACTGAATTTATGGAGTAACAAAGAGAAAACACAAAGCAATTTGTATCTTAGTGACAGGAGCATTCTGCTGAAGGAGGGGGATACCTGAGACAATTCCTGATACTATTTACACAATTCACCTAACTGCCACTTAAAATCAAATAAATGAAGACCAGGCTTCCAGAATTCCCAGACTTTTCTTCTCCAGAGGAATTCTCCAAAACACTGGATTAGAGGAGCTATGCTCTTCCACATATATGTTTTCTCTGGCTCTATGAGTAAGCTTTTCCTGTACAACTTCACTATCAGGAGATAAGAATGACCCTGTTACAACTGAGCCTGAGGGCAAAATCTCTTTTGTGAGTCCCTCAGGTTGACAAAGTCACTAAATCAAAGTCCATTCTTTCAAAACAAGCATTCCAATCACTGCACTGTATAAATAACTTACATAATCTAATCTGTACAAAAATAAGGCCCTACCAACTCCTGAGTTTTCAAAGAAAAGGAATACAGCTGTCATGTTTCATGCTGAGAGTGTCAAGACACTGAGAAAATTAAATCAAACCACCTCAAGCCTCTCAGCACAGGGCCAGTCATAACACAGCTCAGCTTGGCCACACAGGTATTGGAAAGATTTTAATTAAACCCTCTATAATCAAAGCAAGTGACAAATCAGATGAATTTCTGCAACATTTTCACTGAAAAACAAGATAAATATCAAGCAGCCCATTGCCACTTGCATCCCTTTCCACTTCCGCATTTAACTTCCCACCTCAGAATTACCAGATTTTCCAGCTTGAAATAAAATGCAAAATATGTCTTAGAAATTATGATCGTTAAAGAGCTGGAGAAAACATCAATTATACTAAGTCATTCCTTACCATTAGAGTTTCAGAAACCTGTAATTTTTGCTGATATTTTTGAAAGACATCCAGCCATGAACACCTATTTGCTGTCATGCATAAAATACCAACTGCAAGATAAAAGTTAAGCACGAGCCAGATGTCTGACATACATCAGCTTTAGAGTGTTTCACAAATCATTTGACTAAATTTATGTGCTTAAGAAAAAAAATACTTACGAATTTATTACAAAAGAAACATCTGTTCTGACTTCTATTATTGTTCTGACACTAGACCTGCTATTTGCATTTTTAAAGTAAGTAGGTGTTACTGCTCTTCTATACCTAAAAAGACACAGCTTACCTTAAGAATTCTCAGTGTTGGACTTTTTCCATTGGCTGTAGAAAAGTAACCACAGCAGGTACATAACACTTCATCCCTTTCTTCTCCTCAACATCCAGAGAGGGAATATTTCATTAGCTGTGTGTTTTATGATAAATAAATGCCAACCAACCACCAATGAAACATTAGTAACTATTAATTATCCTCACAGATCCTAAAACTGTGTGTTAAACTGTGCATAATCTCATTGCTACAGCCTTGCTGTCTCCGTCACTTATTGTTTTCAACACTGTCTCTCACAACATCTTCACAGGCAAACTCAGGAAGTGGACAGTGAGGTGGATTGAGAACTGGCTGAACAGCAGATCCCAGATGGTCGCAACCAGTGGCACAGGGTCTGGTTGGAGGCCTGTCACAAGTGGTGTCCCCCAGGGTTCAATACTGGGCCCAGAATTGTGTAAGTTATTCATCAATGACTTGGATGAAGGAGCAGAGGCCTCCTCAGGAGCAAGTTCACTGCCAACACAAAGCTGGGAGGACTGGCCAACAGCCCAGAGTGCTGTGAGCCCTCCAGAAGGATCTCAGCAAGTTGGAGAGATAGGCATGGAGAGATGGAAGAACCATCTGAAATTCAGTAAAGGAAATGCAGGTCCTACACCTGGGAAAGAATAAACCCCTGCACCAGCACAGACTGGGGGCTGACCTGCTGGGAAGCATGAAATAAAACAATTCAGATTTGTCTTAGCTACCAAAAAAACCCCTCAGAAACAGGAAGATTTATCAAAAGATGAAGAGTTCTGATTTAAAATTTCATAAAAGATGTATCAACAAATACTACTTATCAGAAGTGACCTTCATGCTGGTGTGAGCCCTACCACCAGCAACTGAGCTAATGCAAAATAATGACATCCTAGTAGCCCCTCTACCAGTTGTACAAGAACTGAACCAGCATGGATATTGTACTCAACAACCACATGGTGGCTATTTTTCGAGGAGGTGCTCAAAAACCTGCTAGGAGGCATCCCTTAACCAGGGCCAGAGCATGCCGTCTACATCAGCATGGCAGACAATCCCAAGAAACTTGAAATCCCAGGTGCAACTGCTCTTGTCAGCCTCCTTCTCCTAAAACAGAAGCATGAAAAGGTTTTTAGAGTCATTAGAATTTCATTTTCTCCTAGGCAGTCCAGAATTTGTCCTGGATCCTGCAGAACAAACACTAAGACAAATTTACTTTTACAAAAATAGATGAATCTCTGCCTTCCTTGTTGAACAGAGGTTTTGATAGCTACAGGTGCTCTGTGTCCATCTAAAGTGGAATGTAGCAAGACAAAGAGAATGGAATTACAGTGAAAGTTTTTAGGATGTATTTTTTTTCTTTAAAAGGAGGAAAATAAGAACACATTTTAAGTTTTAAGCAAGGCCTGATTTTCATCACTATCAATAGGGCATTACTGTTGTTCTTCTATCTCAAGTCATAGTTACACCAGAAAAAAAATTGTATGTCACTGTTTTAATATGTCAGAAGTAATATTTTAAAAGTAAACTTCTAAAGAAGATGATTTTTTTCTCTTTTTTTTTTTTTTAAGTAAATATTATGGATTCAGGTCAAATATCAGGGTGGGGAGGGGAATCTCACCTACAATACTAACTCTTCTCACAAAATAATCTTACCCAGAGCTCAACTGACCTTTGCTTAGGTAGAGATTACTACATCTACTACTGATTAACCCGAAACAAATGGATCACTGTTAATAAATGAAACTTTCATTAATGCATGGGGGTAAGAGGCAGAAAAGCTATTACAGCCTTATTTTAAAATGTGCATCTAGTCAATAGTCACAGAAAAACTTCCTAGATATATGAGTTGCTGTATGAGTAGAACAGACTCGCTCTAGAACCCATATGGCCATAGTTCAACCTACATCCCAAGAACAACAGAATATAATTACCGCACTGCACTATGTAAGTGTATTTACCAATTGCATACTGTTTCACTGCTTAGAAAGTTAGGCTGTTTAAAGAAATTCATGAACATGACTCCCTATGTTACACAAGAGTTTTCTTAGTGTGAAAAGAGAAGCTGGAGTGGTTTTTCACTTTTACTTTAGCAGAAAAGCTTTATTTTACTGGTTTTATTTTTTAAATTGATACAAACATGCTAGCATTTGGAGATCATTCAAAAAGTCTATTAAATTTATTCTCTAAACAGTATTTTATTTTACTTTCCTTTTAAGTAATAATTCCCTTAAAACTTCCTCCCATCACAAAAAACAGCCAAGTACCAACAACACCGTCACAGTAATCAGGAGATTGTGTCAAATTTACTTAGCTTCGTACAAAACTTCAATTAGTGCACATATAATTGTTCTTGAGACATCTTGAGACCTGAGTTTTCCTTGTTTGGTCTCCCTGGACAAAACTTTTGTTTTCTCTTTTGCGGTGGCTCCAAGTGTAAAAAATTAAAATTATTAATTTTAAAAATCCAGAAATGTATTTTACTGGGTCAGTTTATTCTTTTGACTCAATATAATTCTCCCTGAAGTCACACAGTTTGTATTGAATTTTAATGAAGATTCCTATGAAGCACTTTCACAATTCTACAAAATTCTTTTAACATAAGTACTTCTCTTAATGTGGTTGCTAAAAGCTGTGATATCCCAATACCTCTATAGGTTGTCAGTGACTGAATCTTTGATTCCATGTGTATCACCTATGAAACAAGAACTGTGGTGCAATGTCGGAAGTCTCATCACATTTTATGTTTTTTCTGCCTTATCCATTACAAGGATCCACTGATACTGAATTTATTTCATTAGAAACAGATAGAAACACAATATGGTTGTTGCTTTCTTCATGCCCAAATTCTACCCAGCTGCCACTGACATATTCAGTAATGCATTTCAATAAAAGAATTATTAAGTTAGCTGTAAAATAACATTATTTTCAAACAAGTATCAACAAACAGCATCTTTCCATTAATCGATCATAATATACCTTCTGCTACAGGCATTTTAAAATGTACATAACTTCATAGCTGGGTTTTAAAAATCTGTTAACCTTTGCAGTCCTGTAGTACAATACACCCAGTTTTAGAGCTAGCTGCTGACACATTATTGGTTTTTACAAAGTCATAAAAGCTTATATTAAGCTTCTATTAAAACTTACAGTTTATGACAGATTTGTCAGATTTAATTTATTTCTAGTTTAGTTGTATCAAATTATACCAATTTGAGACTTGATGATATGATTTCTACCAAGGGAAAACATATTATCTGGTAACAAATGTTGTAAACTACTGTAATTCAGTTCAGAGAAAAAGTCATCCAATAGAATTTACTATCAGAAGCAAATATACTTACATACTTTATTCACTTGGAATGCCTTTCTCCACTTAAAAAATACATTTCCACATACTCTACATACATTTTAGACATTATGAAGTCAAGCACATTCATTTCCTTCTGCATTTGTAAGTCCATGATACAGAGTTCCTTAGGTCAAAGATCTAGTCTCCCATCAATTCTGTTTTACTTGCACTGCCACTAATGAGTATTTCAAAATACAGAAGACCCTTCATAAAAAATTGCTAACAAGAAAACAATATAGCAAAATAAAAATGGTGTCATCCAGCACTAGCTGAGATTCACATGACTTCCTTTACATCCTCTGTCTGAAGGATGCCCATCTATTTATCAGCACAAACCTGAGATCAAATGCCTCACCTCCCCAGACACTTTCTCAATCATTTTACAAAAATATGTGAGAGAGAATAACCTAGATAAACAAAACCTCTCTATTCTAGCCCTTTTTTATTATTATTTTTTTTTGAGCCCACTACTGCTCACCTGCACTACAGACAGCCAAAGCTTTTCTGCTCCTCTCTGAAAGACCTGGGCTGGCCTAATACTTTGTGTCAGCAGGCCTTGGGGTACCACCTCATCTCACTGTACTTCAGGAAGCCTCAATATGTAGGGGCAGCTCCTGGGCTGAGATGTTCAAATACCCCCAGACGAAGGGCAGGAAAAGCCCACCTGGAGTCTCTTTTCCTCATCATCATGGAAGACTAAGAAGAAGGGGTGGCAAGGCAATGTGAGCACAAGTGTGGTTTCAAGGCCAGAGGGTCTCTCTGGGCAGCAGAGGAGCAGGACCTACCACAGGACTCAGTGGCACATGCAGGAGAGTCCCCCTCCTAAGGGAGCACCAGCAGGGTCAGGAAGCAGTGGGGCTTTCCAGGGTCCAAAGGTCCATTCAGAGAAAGGAAGCCTCAGAGCTTCCCTCTTCTAAAGTAAAATCCTTTCAGCAAAGCACAAAAGCAGCAGGAGGGAAATCTGACCCGGAGCTGACCCAGAGATACAGGGCACCAGCCAGAGATGAGGTGCAGGATGGTGAAAGTGAGGACAGCCACAGGCCAGACCTGGAGATGCTGTTCTGTAGAGGTATCAGTTCTGGTTTTTTCCACCTTTTTTATTCTTACACATCACAACACACACAAGTCTGCCAAAATGCTTAACCTAGGATTTTATGTCTACACTGGTGTATTGGGTTTGCATTGCCAGGTTTTGATAGTAGCAGGGGACTACAGGGGTGGTGACTTCTGTGAGAAGCTGCCAGAAACTTCCCCATGTCTGACAGACCCAATGCCAGACAGCTCCTGGACAGACCCAATGCTGGCCAAGGCCAAGCAAGCCAGTCAGAGATGGCAGTAATGATCTGGAATAACATAGTTAAGAAGGAATAAAAGGCTATTGCGCAGATGTAACAGCACTCAGAGAAGAGGGGAGTGAAAATATGTGAGAACTCTGCAGACACCAAGGTCAGTGGAGAAGGCAGGGCAGGAGGTGCTTCAGGCACTGGAGCTGATTCCTGTGCAGCCCATGGTGATGCAGCTGNATGTCTGACAGACCCAATGCCAGACAGCTCCTGGACAGACCCAATGCTGGCCAAGGCCAAGCAAGCCAGTCAGAGATGGCAGTAATGATCTGGAATAACATAGTTAAGAAGGAATAAAAGGCTATTGCGCAGATGTAACAGCACTCAGAGAAGAGGGGAGTGAAAATATGTGAGAACTCTGCAGACACCAAGGTCAGTGGAGAAGGCAGGGCAGGAGGTGCTTCAGGTGCTGGAGCTGATTCCTCTGCAGCCCATGGTGATGCAGCTGTGCCCATAAAGCCCATGGAGGTCCATGAGGATGCAGAGATCCACTCATAGCCTATGGAGCAGACCCATGCTGGAGCAGGTGGGTGCCTGAGAGGAGGCTGTGAACCCATGGGAAGTCTGCGCTGGAACCGGCTCTTGGCAGGGCCCTGCAGAGCCGTGGAGACAGGAGCCCACACTGGAGCAGTGTGCTGGTAGGACTTGTGACCCTGTGGGGGACCAGCGCTAGGGGAGGCTGTTTTGAAGAGCTGCTCCCTGTGGGGGACCAACTTTGGAGCAGTTCATGAAGAGCTGTAGCCTGTGGGAAGGACTCACATTTGAGAATTTCATGGAAAACTGTCTTCTGTGGAAGGGACCCCACACTGGAACAGGGGAAGGACTCCTCTCCCTGAACTGCAGCAGAAACAACCTGTGCTGTACTGACCCATTCCCTTCTCCCTGCCCACTGAGGGGAGGAGCTGGAACCCAGGAAGGAGGAAGCAGTTGAGGGAAAATGTTTTTAAGATTTGTTTTACTTCTCATTACTCTGCTTTGATTTGGTAATAAATTACACTAATTCCCCCAAGTAGGTTTGTTTTGCCCATGACAATAATTGATGAGTGATCTCTTCCTGTCCTTACCTCAATTCATGAGCCTTTTGTTATATTTTCTATCCCCTGTCCACTTGCAGAGGGCAGTAACAGAGGAGCTCTGGTGGGTACCTGCAATCCAGCCAGAGTCAAATCACCACAGCCATTAACTGTACATTTATCTTTGGAATAGAATTTTCAGCACCACACAAACACTGTCAATTACTTTCTTTTAATCATATCACTAATTACTATTTACATTTAAGCCTATGAAATTTTCCTTTTTTTTCTTTTGAGTGGGAAGGCATTGGGGTTTTCTGGCATTTCACCACTTCAAAGAGAAAGCAAAATATACTTGCTCTGGCACATCAACTAAAGGCTCCCAAGCACTTTCAGATACTTCTCTAGTAACACTATTACCTACCAAGCCAAAGACTGAAGGAATCATCTTGGATGGTACGTGGACATTTTTGATCAAAGCATCCAAGATTTCCTTCCCTGCAATCCTCAGAGAAGGCGCTATAGTTCTTGCCTACCCAACTCAATGACAATTTAAATGCATATTTACCCCCTTGCACATTATATGTATTGCAGTAAATTATTATAAGCAAGGTTCACTGCTTCTGATATTCTGATTTGCCCAAATTAATTATATGGTCTTCCATCTACCTAACTAGTAACTGTTTAGTTAACACACACCACCTCTGATTATGGTCATTAATTCAATTTACTCAAATAAAGCAAAGAAAGTTAAATATGAAAGATTAGGCAGATGCACTCACCTTATTACGAGGAAGAACAAAAGTCCCACTGTAAGTAAGGTTTTCAACACAGTATTTGAATGACTATTGCCAGCATTTTCTCTTTCAGTTTAGGAAAATCTTTGCTACTATACAGAATAATGAGCTATGGTAAGGCCATCTGATGCTTTCTGACCATTAAGACAAAAAGTAAATGCAGTCTTCCATACAGCAAGACTTAACAGGCCAGCACAGGTCTGTCTCAACAACACTGGAGTGTATGGATTTTTCTGTAAAGTTTAGGTGATAACTGGAAAAGTGATATTGAACATTATGTATTACCCTGCAGGAGAAAGAGCAGTCAAGCTGGACACACTTACTATATGTGAAAATTTAACACATTAAATGGCAAAAGAATGCCACTGAGTTTAAAAGGGATCCAAGTAGATAAGAGGGAAAAAGAGGCAAGGTTTTTGAGGCAAAGACTAGCAAAAGGCCATAAAACAAAGGATTGTGGAAAACTAGGGTTTTAGCCCTTTATGACTTCCCACTCCTTACTTTAATATGTACATCTGACAAGGTGGCATGGTTTACCTTTAAAAAAGTATTTGTGTGGATTAGACCTTAAGAGGGGAAAAAACCCAAACAAAAAACCAAAACAAACAGACAAAAAACCACACCAGAAACCAACCAACCAACCAACACCCCCAAACCAACAAACAAGCACAGAGGGGGAAATGGCGAGCTTAGGCAAATGCCTGGAAGATGACTGGATGTCTGTTATAATGGCTTGCCACGCATCATCAGAAAGTGTAGCTCCTTCTCCCACATTTCTAGTTTTTCCAAACTCTTACAGTTGCAGTTACAGATCAAAATGGTAGAACCAAATCAGATCTTGGTAGAACCAAATTTGAGATGTTTTTATTTATTTAAAGAAAATTGCTGAGCTGCAGTTCAGCAGTGCAACTAATAGGGAAGAATCTGGCTTTGCCCAAGAGCAGCCGATGCTCAGCCGCAGGGATCAGTGTGTGGTGAAGCATCAGCAACTTTGCCAGCCTCAGCAAGAGAAATGCTTGACTCCATGTGTGAGTCTGTGTGAGCAGTAGAAAAGCACAACAGAAGAGCAGGGAATATCTGCTGTCCTAGGATGTCATAAAAACAAGCAGTGACTTTGTGAAATGGATGCTGTCTTGTTTTCATCCATTTTAAGTTTACAGGAAAGCAGTTTCTTTTAATTCAAAATTATCTTGATCACAAGCTCAAGTTTTGCCTAATGGAAAATGAGACAGTCTCACAGAAAACTAAGTTTTGCTTAAAATGAAACAAAAATACCAAATAAAACATTATGTCTCTACTACAAACACCAAATGTTGTCATTGTGTTCTCATGCTTGACCAGAAACACAGCCTTAAGTAACTGAATAAACTCAAACTCCACCATGCTGCAGTAGCTAATTAACTTTTAGCCTCCTTTTCATTTCTGTTCAGCTTAATTGCTTAAAGGGAACATCCAGAGGAAAGTCATTCTATGAAAACCCTGAATAATTTTTTATTGTTGTCTGTACTTTCTGTTACCTTTGATTCTATGGCAATATCCCTAACATCTAGATCTGAAAGCAAATCAGCAAAATACTAACAATATTACCTTTTTTTTTTCCAAAGAGAACATCAGACAGGATATTAAAACACATTTCATCCCCAAATATGTAATTACCATATGTTTAATATATTACAAGCAGAAATAATACTAATAAAAAATCATCAAAGCAAAATTTAATGGTAATTTATGCCGTCCTGCAGAATGCTCTCACATTCTCCCACCCCTCTTCTCTGGGCACATGGCACCCAGTGAGAAAACAAGCATTGCTCATTATTCCCAGCATATTGTGAACCACCATTAGCTCATTTGAATACAATACTGAAAAGCTCTACTTCTCCTTGAAATTGTCACTTCACAAAAACTTTCTGAAAGTGGTTCTGCTAGCAGGCTATCAAACCAAACATTGAGATCCATGGATGTATCTCCAACCTAAGTGACCCAAAAGACAACACAGATCCCTTGGTGATGAGCTTTTGGCTCATCACCCAACCCCCTGGAACTGCTTCAAATTTCCCAAATTCCTTTATAAAATTAAGTTACAGTTTTACAAAAACAATCAGAATTGTATTTTTGAGGTTCTGGAGTCTACAAAAAACTTCTAAAGACAATTTCATTTGCTTCTTTATGTTTAAACTCATGATCAACAATTTCAAAATCATGCCTGGCTTAGTCTGAAACCACAGCTGGTGGGAACCATGAAAACAGGAATTTTGCAGATGAACTACTCAAGATACCTGGCTTAATTTTCTCAGACAGCTCTAGCAATGCTGTAAGTGTTACCTCTGTGCACTAACTGCCCTCTAGGAGAGGTGCAGGAGTCCACACAGGCTTTCCAGAGACCAGTGGGTGTGCTTTACAGGAAGCCAAAGTGCACCAACAAGAAGTTACAGAATTCCATCTGTGGTTGAGGGGGCAGCCAAACACACAGCCCTGCACTGTCCCAAAGCCCTGTCAAATGATAAACCAGAGCCTTCTGCAACTCAAAAGGAAAATGAAGTTTGAAGCAGGTCAAACATCTCAAAACCGTCTTAACCACAAATATGTGAATTAGATGACAACTAAAATAATGTGCACAAACAAGCGTGTCATACAAAGTGACTGGTAAGAAATACTAAACAAATGAAATCACAAACCCACACCTCACCTCAATATATTGCCTCTGAGGAGATTATGAAGAGAGTTATTCCTCATGAAAAAAAAATGCACGAGGGGCAGATATGGACAGACAGTAAACAAGAGATGGGCAGTAACTTTGTCCTTCCTTTTGGTGACTTGCAGCTTTGCAATCGAGGGCCTGTCCACTCAAGCAAGAAGAGCGGATGTGAGCTGACCACACACTGCTGCCCACCAGGCTCTGAGCCCCCATCCCAGCCGCGGGGGCAACGGGCAGCCAGCCCTGTGCATGATGCACAGCACCCCTGCAGGCTACAGCCCCAGGCAGCCCTGGGGACAGAAGGCAGAGTACACAGCCTACAAAGATTAACAGGAGACCACTGTTTCAGACCAGTGCTGCAGACCCACTCAGTGGCAAAGTAGCTTCCTCCCCATTTTGTTATGGCATGGACAGGAACAGTTTCACTGCTGCGGAGCCAATCGCTTTAAAAAGACAGGAATAGTTCCCAAAAGACACAGGACATTGTCCTTAGGCAAACTAGAAGCAATTTTCCCATGCTCTCATTCAAGCACCATCCTTTCAATAAGCAGCATGGCTTTTTCTGATGTTTAAAAAGTCATGGCCTAAATATCTACATGCAGCTGCTACAGCATCAACTGTTCCAGCTCTGCCTCTCAAATGCTGCTGCCTCAAATAAGTATTGATAGCCTTTGCCCACAATATAATGATACATATCCAAAATACCTAGTGCAACTAGCTAACATCACTATTACACTTCAACTTCACACCATACCCTACATGCACCAGCATTCTTATAGGTCAATGAATGCTAAGCCTGACACCCCAATACTGCTATGGTGACTTTACTCAACCAGAAGATAGGGGCACATCCAGTGTAAAATATTTTTTCCTTTTATTTGTCCTCTGTAGTCCATGAACACATTATTTTGTTCCACTTCAACTACAGTTTGTATTTGGCTGTTAACGTAAGTTTCCAGAAGCTGACTTCAAGTCCCAAGAGATGAAAACTGCTTTACCCTCAAGGAAGAAAGCAATAACAAGTGAGGTTGACTTGCCCAACAGGCATATAAGGTCAAAATAAAGTGTCATATACTAACTGCAGTCTCTATCCAAAAAGCAAGGCTTCATATGGCAGCCTGTCCACACTATCAGAGCAAACACAGACTGTAAGTATCTCAGGGCACAGACAGTCCAAAATCCATTAATTCTACAGCTACAAAAAACAACCTAGTATGAATAGAGCGCAATCTATGATATGTCACCACAACTACACTGTTACCCTGGGGCAAGTCCAATCACATGGGCACTTATTACACAACAGCCAACATACACAAGGCTATGGGAAGCACCCACCAAGGGAAGCCATACCTTAACAGAAAAGTGTGAATTACCAGCATGGCCTTGGAAATTAAATCACGGCCTTCAAAATTAAATCGTGACATATCAATCTCCATGCTGCAACTCTTGCTCTACAAGGCAGTGGGGCTAGAATTAGATAATCCTTAAGGTCCCTTCCAACCCGTAACATTCTATGATATGCAGATACTAACCACAACAACTGAGTTTCTTGGTTGTTTTGGGGGAGGCTGGGAGGTGTGGCTCTGTTCTACAATACAGGTAAGAAGATAGCTGTCTGGAAAATAAGCAATTTATATTTGACCCTTAGTACCAAAGTAGAAAGAATAATTCTTGTGATTACTGAACTGAGCAAATCAGGACACCAAGGATATTGTAGAGGATAAATACACATGAAAGCAAATTTTTTTTTTGTCAGTCTGTTTTCACAAAACAACTTCCACTGGGGAAACACGTTCATTGTGGCTGACTACTTTTAGCTGATGAAAGGAAGGTTATGTCATTTTCTATCAGACTATCAGACAGAGAACAGAAATATTACAGGAAAACTTTCTCTCCTTCTGAAGCTTCAGTTATACAGATCTTCAAGGTTTCCACTCCAGCCTGTTTCTGAAGCTTTCAAAATTCTGCTATGAGATATGATGTCTGCATCCAGGGTTAAGATTTACATCTAATTATAAAGTATAGACAAAACTCTCAAATACACACTAGCTACAGAAATATGTAGCTACAGAAATACGTTTAAATGTTACCTATTTTTTTACCCTGATGTACAAGGTCATTCTCACCTGTAGTCAGGTAACTGTCTATTCTAGACCAGCAAATCAAATCAAATCATTAAGAAGAATGAAATCACACCTACTTAGTAAGTAAAACTCTCATGTTAGGGACAATTTTTCACCACACCCATAAGTCAGGCTCTCCAAGTACTATAACATTTTCCTGCCACTGTGGCATAAATTGAATTACTCAATTTAAGAACTACACGTAAAATTTTTTTTTTTAAATTATCCATATGGTTTCCTAAGAAAATTCAGCTTATTTTATCGCATTATCTGCCCACTCACTCTCTAAGTCTGTTGGCTGATTCTAGTTAAATTCTGCGGGGGATGGAAACCCTTCAAAATAATTATGCTCCTACAAAGTTAACAACAATCAGCTGCTGGGAAGTGTCACTACCTGCAGCCTCCACAGAGCAATGGAGGAACTGCAGCACAACCCGCTAAGTGCTGGCAGCATCTGACTGCCAGGCAGTGTCACTGGCTGCTGCACCTGCCAGCTCTCATAAAAGGGACAGGTTTTAGGATGCAGCTGGGAGAAGAGTTTTTGCCCTATTCTGGACAGGAGTTTGGCAAGGGAACAAAGGGGCCAGAACAATTAATGTGCTGACAATTAACAAAGCCAGGCTTCATTAGCTTTTATGCTCTGCAGCCCCACTGTTATACCTCATAATTGTTATTTGCTTTTCAGAATCATAGAATGCATCAGGCTGGAAGAGACCACAGTGGTTTATCAGGTCCAACCTCCCTGCTCAAGCAGGGTCATCGCAGAGCACATGGCACAGGATTGTGTTCAGACAGTTCTTGAATACCTCCAGTGAGGGAGACTCCACAGCCTCTCTGGGCAATCTGTTCCAGTGCTCAGTCACCCGCACAGTAAAGAAGTTCTCCCTCATGTTCAGGTGGAACTTCCTGTGCATCAGTTTCTGCCCATTGCCTCTTGTCCTACTGCTAGGTACCACCGAGTAGAACCTGGCTCCACCCTCTTGGGTCCCTCCCTTCAAATACTTGTAAACATTGAGTAGGTCCCCTTTCAGTTATCTCAGGACATGAACAGGTCCAGCTCCCTTAGCCCTTCCTTGTAAGAGAGATGCTCTTGTTCACTCGCTTTGTAATACAGGAGCCCATTAGCCATGACAAGACAGCATCACTGAAAGAGGAAGCCAGTAAGTCCTACTATACTGAATAGCACAGTGATGAGAGTGACACAAGTCTTTTTTCCTGTGTTTCAAGCAGCTGTCAGACTAGAACATGCTGGAAATCTGCCAGAAGCAAAGCCAGGATTTATTTGATGGTGTTAAGATGAACATACATGAAAGATGTGAAGAAGAGAGAGATGAAATTTGGGCAGTGAAGAAAAGAGGGGAAGCACTGAACAGCCACATTAAATCTGCAGGTCAGCTTTCTGGATGCTCACAGAAATTTGATCTACAACTCTCAGAAGCAATGTACATAAAAATGAAATAAAAGCTATAAAGATATGTATACAGTAACTGTATTTATTCCTTTTTCTGGAAATAAAACATTTTTGTACAAAGCGTTTACTTCTGTAATTCAGAAATAGGTTCTGTGCGTCAATCAGTAAACACAATCTATCAAGTAAAAACAAAGGTCTGAAACTTTTGAAAATTATACAAAAGTGTTAAGATCATCCCTGCTTCTGGAGAGGGATCTATGGTATCACAACTATTTGTCCTACAGTACTGAGACAGTAAAAGGGAGAAGCCTTGTGCTCAGGATGGCACCAAGGAAAGAAAAGTTATCCAGTTTAATCTGAACCAGAAAAACATTTCCAACCACAGTTGTTGTACTGCAGCCTATTTACCATCATCTTGTCTAGAAATGCCAAGAGACTTTCCCACCATTTTAGAAGATTTCATTAGTCTGAAACTCACAGGATTCACTCACAGTGGTCAGCAGTTACTCAGATGACAGTACGTGGTACACACTGCCAACATGGCCACACCAGCTCTGCACAAAGGGTCCCCGAGTGCCACCACCAAGCTTCACTGTCAGCATCAGATGAGTGCCTGGCTCCTTCCACCAAGATGCTCCTTCTAATGAACCCCTTTGAAACTCAGTTTCTGAAACCATATTCTTGGACTTGATGATCTTAAAGGTCTTTTCCAACCTAGTTCATTCTGTGATCCATGCCCTCATACTGGCCATGAACAGAGCACAAAAGAGGCCATCAGCTCCTCTGTAATGGACTATGAGCCCAGAGAGCTCAAAGAACTCCACACTGCAAGACACTCCATGAAATGGAAGGATGTCTTGCTCTTTTCTTAATTTATTGCCTGTATTTTCATTAATGAAGCATTAACTAACAGGATAATGATAGCTCATCACATAGTTACTGCAAAAGGTCATGGATAGTTGAGAAGAAGATGGATGCCTGTAGAAATTACATTTTAAAAAGGATTTACTGAGGGATTTCTTTCTTTTGATTAATACAATATCTAAATAGATGAAGGAGAAGTCTCATTCTTAAAAGTGCATTTTTGACTCTCTCAATGGACTAACTACCTCAAAGCACACACTGCAAATATGTTGTTTTTACAACTATCATATGTATTTCAGTTTGTTTATTTTTTCTTGTTCCAACTCCAAAATGTAAAATGCTGTGAGGGAGATAAAGAAAGATTAGGTACAGTCCAAACAATAGGAAGGATCTTTAAGAAAACAAAGGCATTCCAGCACCTGGAGAACAGTACTCAGCTCTGCATGGACCAGCAAAATCCATTCCTCAAAGACAAGCTCAGGATGAAAGGAATCAGACAAAAAACCTGCCAGACTTAGTAGTAGAAATAGGTGATTTATCAGAAGCTGAGAACTGGAGAAAAATAAATAAAATAAAATAAAATAAAATTAAATTAAAATAAAATAAAAGCTAGCACCTTCCGAGAGCCCAAACTGATGGTACTTCTAAGGTTTGCAGGAAATCAAAAGTTTTGAAGAAAATATGGCAACATAGATTCAACTATACAAGTCAGTTTTCTTAGCCTCTTATTTCTTTGCTGTGCATGCTGTGAGCTCTGAAAGCAGATTTATTTATTTATTTGAGAGAAATGGTATGGGTTTGTCTAACTTGCATGCTCCATATGAAAAAAAAGAACACAAGTACCAAACCCTGCTGAGTCTGCCAGAATAACAGTGCTAGAGACCAAGCACAAGGCTTCTCTGATCTGCTAGAACCACACAGGTCCAGCACAAGTGTGGTGAAAGCCATCAGGTTTCCCACTGGAGGGATTGGTACAGTAGCAGGAGAGAGGGACAGCAGCCTTTCCTTCCCTCTGACCCCAGCCAGAGCAGCAGGATTTGTAATGCACTCTCCTCTAGTGGTGATTTATGAGATTTTGGTAACGGTCCCCACAATATCACCACTTCATTTCAACTTGATTGCAAAATCAGGACAAAAGAGCTCCATGGGCTCTTGAAACTGAACTGCTAGAAAAAGCACCTCCAGAAAAACTGCTTTTCTTTCTTTTTTGAGCCAAGGTTTGTGATCAAATGCACATTACATCAGTAGCACATTTGTCAAATAAAGAAGAAAAATTGTACACACAGTAGTACTGCCACTGGGAAAAAATATGGGGAAGTACTTCTAATAAGTACTTTTCATTTAAAAAAATTTGGGGGATATCCAGATCTGTAACAGCACACAAGTTTAACCTAATAATTAACTTGCAAAGTATTCACTTCGTTTTCATTCTTTTCGCTTTTCTTTACTGGAGTTTCTAATAAAAAGAAGCATGTATAGTCTTACTTTCTAAAGAAGCAAATTTTACCAAAGAAGGCTTCAAGAATACCAGTAGGTGGCACTTGGAAAAGAAAGCAAAAACCAAACCTGAAACATTAATTTATGCACAAAATAAAACTACTTTTTAAAATTTTTCTTCTGACATACAAAACAAGTCTTTAATTTTTAAAACAAACCTTTAAATAGCCTTTTAAGAAAAATAAGCCCTGTTTTAGTGTTTATTACAAAATGAGGGATTATAGTTACTAATTCTAAATGAGACTTGATATTGCTAGTTTATGTAAACAGATATCCAAAGACAAATATTCCATCATCCAAAAGACAGAAACTATGTAACAAGAAAGAGTGAAACATACAAGGGATTTAGTAGTTCTACTGGATCACCTACAAAAGACAGAGAGGGGAAAAGTGTGCAGTAGTGGCACGAAGAGTTGGCTGGAATGTGTGTGAAGAAGCTGCTCTTGCAGGTGCCCTGCATGAGGCACGAGGGGGACTCTAGACAGGCTTTATAAACAGAGGGCACCAAGAAACACCACTGGCAACTTTTACTTGAGGAAGAAAGGTCTTGAATTCTGCCTGTGTTTTAAGCATCATACACAACACTGCTCATCTTTCAAAAGTTTCTGTAATGTAAATTTTAATGTTTTTAAGAGACTGAGTAATTTTACAGACTATTTTTTTTTTCAGCAGAAACCTAACAGCCTTAGGGGGAAAGGAGTTGGGTTTTATTCAAGAAAAACTGGAGATGAAACACCTACAAAGCAAACACATTACATTTTAGCTTCCCGGTACTACATAAAAAGCAGAAGCTACTCTGCAAGTAAATCAAACATGAACTCAAAAGAGAAAGGGTCTACTACAAACAATGAAACACTATGTTATATTTAATTTAGACTGAGTTTATTATTTCTAAGTGAACTATTAGTCAACAGTAACATTTAGAAAGCTTTTTACCAGTGCATTCAAGAGGAGCAGCAGTCTAAGTTTCCAGGTAACTACCGCTCTCTCAAGGATTCGAAGTCATTTAATCAATAACTCCATAAATAGCAAATTAAATCCATCAGCTACAGTTTGATGAGGCAAGCATTGACTCAAAAGTTTTTTAAAAAGCTGATTATTTCCCACATTCAATTAGAAACAGCAACACCATATACATAGATCACATGACAAATGTGCTGGAAAACCTAGTCCTGTAATTAAGCAGAAGACTAATTATTTATAAAAAGCATTTGCTCATTTACTAGATACAATCTAAACTTCATGGTCCATGAAGCATGATAGTATTCAATTGAATATGCAGGCAATAAAATTTCAGGCCCTGCCTGAATTCCAACTGACACAGGGCCACTTCAATATTAAAATACATATATATATGTATAGTATGTAAACAGATAATTAAACTGCATAGAGAATAATGAAAGATTTGTCATTCAAAGTAAAACATGGAGGTGACAAGGAAATCAGGAGACAGTTAAAATAATGTTACTATCTTAAGTCACAAAAAGACTTCACTGTTAAACTCATTCTTTGACTATGACTAAATCTGGAACTTGGCCCCAGCCACATTCTTACACTTGACTCTATCTTAAAAGTGCAGTAATTTGCAGGGTTAGACTGCGATTAAGTGTATTTTCAATCCATTACATAAAGCAAAAACCACATCACTGGCAGACACCGCACTCAGTGAATACCCATTCCTGCCCTCCTCGTCCTCCATAGCAGCTATGCTGACTGGCTGCAGCTGACCTGCTCCCATGCACCATTCTAAAGAGCCAAGCTTCTAATTCCTGTGGCGTTGCTGCATCCCTGCAGGAGAATCTCTACCACCTCTGCCCCTCATGGCAGGGGATTTGCAGCACAGCCAGGAGTGGGATGCAAGGTCATAGGACAGGGGTTATAAATGCAACAGGCTTGGGGGAATGGTAGCAGGGTGGCTGCAGTGATTTTTTTTCCTCTGGGATTCAGGATGAAACAGGGGGCAAGGGCATGAGGGAGGGATGATGAGCAGGAAGATCAAGGGGGATTGCCAGTATATGGAGAGAGAGCAAAAAAAAACATTGCTAAGGGGGCTTGCCAGGATGCCAGAAGGAACTGAGCTGGCTCTCCTCAGGAAGGCTTCCTCCTTCAGGGACAATGAGATTTCCCCTTAACTTCATAGCCAGAATTTTGTTTTCATTATGAAGTGACAGGATTGCACATCTGTGATTGGTGCTTAGAGCTAGAGCTCAAGAAAAGTTGTGTGATGCCATAGGCAAACTGTTCTGTATTCCTCAGAGGACATTCTGCACTGCAAATCATAATTCAGAGAATTAATGGCCCTTTAGTTTCTCTCCTTGGCAGGAGAGGCACTGAGCTGCAACAGGCCTGTAAGGCTGCAGTATTGCCCTTCCAGCACAGCCCCAGAGCACAGCTGGGGAAAATGGAAGCCACAGCCTTTTGCTATGAAGGTACTAAACAAGCCCCCCACACTCAGTCCTAGGTTTCCACATTCTGAAATACACAGCAAACCTGTCCAATTCTTCAAAACTTCAGGATACTTATTTTTAAAATTAAATTTATCTTTAAATCCCTGTAGCCATACAGACAACTTTTGAGCAGCAAAACTTCATCAAGTTTTCACATTCAAGTTTTAGAATGTCCTGTCCAGCTTATAATTTTAAACCTGAAAACTCTTTACATTATTATTTAAAAGAACCTTTTACCATTGCTGCCAAATTCAGGCCCCCCTAAAAATGTTTGCAATGAGCTCAAGGTTGTAACACTTGAGAGATCAGCTTCTAGTGTAGGTAGAAACACCACCTGACCACTGCCTGAGAACAGCCTCTCTCCTTGGCTCAGCAGCTTTCTAGCAAAGGCACCATCTGAGGCAACATTTATGCAGCACACCTCGGCCAATACGGACTCTGCCGCAGACATGTCCCCACAGGACAGGGCTCTTCCTCCATGACAGAAAATCACAGGGGAAGGAGAAGAATAAAGAGATTTCCCTCTTCAGAAAAAACGATTATTATGCAAAGAAAAAGAAAGGTAAAAATATTTCAAAGCTTTTAGTTCTCTAATAAACTAACAATTAACTAAAACACTGCCCCACTGCATGCAAAATGCAGCAGAGTCTCCATTTAGGTTTTTGACTCCCACCAGCAGAGCCATGGAAGACAGTTTGGGGCTGTAAACAAGGCTGCTTCTGGTCCCTGCAGCGTTGCCATGACTGCAAGAGGAGAAAATCTGCAGGAGACCAAGGAGGGACCAAGGAGGAAATTCTCCCTGAGGGTCTAAGAGCATGATGGAGACTCAAATCCCTCCTTCTTGTCCCACACAGTGCCCACTGTAACAAGCTTTACTGACCATGGCGGCAGCTTGGGAAGAGATACAGGGATGCTGGGATGATCCAAGCTGCACCCAACCGACAGGTTCCTACAGTCAAAGCAGGTGCAACAGGGAGGGAACTACTACAGCATTAACATTTGCCTTGGACATTTCAGAGTCAAAAATATCATACAATTGTTACACGCTACCTTTTATTGTAAATGGAAGCAGTGCAAAAGTTTTCAGGACTTAATGCCATATAAAAGTACCGATTTCACCTTATGAATCGTTCTACCTGACAGCACAGTGAGTGCCATAAAGCAGGATTTAGTAATTGTGATAAAATGCTTGGTTCTTATATAGATGTACATAAGGCAAAGAAAAATATCTCAAGGGAAATCTGTACCAAATTGTAAACCACAAGAGGGACACGGAGATTAAAATTCTGGAGGCATTGTGTATCAAACGAGCAGTATACTATTAAAAAAAACAAAAATCAATTGAAGCAAATTCAGTACTTCTACAATTATTATGGCACAATAACTGTCTTTTTGAAGGATGAAGGCTGGTTATTTCAAAGGTTTCTATACAGCACTTCTCTGCCTACTTGAAATGTGGTATTTTTAAACTGCAGTATCAGCCAGCCAAATAAATGTATCAGACACCTTCAAGCAATGCACTTAAATGAGAGAATATTCATAAAGGATTTAGAAAGACATCTCAATTCACTGACCTAAATATTACAGAGCAAATCACCAGAATGTCTTCTACATGCAACCATGTTGGAAAATTTCAATTACTTCTTATCTTATAATTAAACTACTGGCTTAATACTTTGTATTTCTATGGTACCTTTCACCCAGGGAGCTTAACGTGCTTTACAAACATTATCAGCTTTTACAGTTAGCTGGCTTTTGTGATGAGACACTGTATTGCAGACTTCCAGTTTGATGTTTTATGTTAATTACACACAAGCAAAAAGGGGATCTCAAGTCATACCAGGTAACATACAGTTCATCCAAATAAAGTGAGTTACTGTGAATTCATTAATACGACAGTCAACTCGGAAAAGCAAGAAGGAGGAGCACACCACCAAACATCTCTTCTTTGGATATTTTGCTGCATCACTGCTGTCATTTTTTAAATAGTATTTCTAAGGACATGAAATGGTTTTAAAATCTTTTAAAAATTTTGTAGTAAAGAAAGATGGAAAAATTGGCACATAGTGGTATGTTTGCATATACAATTCTTTCACTTTGTAAGATATGAAGAAATAGATGGCTTTGGGTAGTGACAGATTTCATGAGTGGACTAGAAATTGGTTGGAGAGTAACATACAGAGGATAATGGTCAACAGCTCAGAGTCTCAATGGGCAAGTGGTGACCCTCAGGGGTCCATATCCAAACCAGTGTTACTTAATATCTTCATTAATACACAGACGAAGGGATTAAGTGCATCCTCAGCAAACTGGCAGGTGACACCAAGCTGAGTGGTGCAGCTGTCACACCTGAAGGACAGGATGCCATCCAGAGGGATCTGAACAAGCTCAAGAAATGGCCCTGTGGGAATCTCGTGAGGTTTAACAAGGGCAAGTGCAAGGTGCTGCACCTGGATCAGGGGGCAAACTCTGGCATCAACATAGGCTGGGGGATGGACAGATCAAGAGCAGCCCTGTTGAGAAGGATTTGGGGGTGCTGGTGGAGGAGAGGCTGGACATGACCCAGCAATGTGTGCTTGCAGCCCAGAAAGCCAAATGTGTCCTGCATCCAAGGCAGTGAGGCCAGCAAGGCGAGGGAGGGGATTCTGCCCCTCTGCTCTGCTCTGGTGAGACCCCACCTGCAGTGCTGCACCCAGCTCTGGGGTCCTCAGCACAGAAAAGACATCAACCTTCCATCAACCAAGGATCAAGTCTAGAAGAGGCCACCAAGATGATTAGAGGGATGGAGCACCTCTCCTATGAAGAAAGACTGAGAGAGTTGAGTTTGTTCAGCCTGAAAAAGATAAGGTTTTGGGGTTACCTAATTGTGGCCTTCCAGTACCTGAAGGGAGCCCACAAGAAAAATGGAGAAAGAAAAGTTACAAAGCACGTAGTAACAGGACAAGGAAGAATGGTTTGAACCCAAAAAGAATTAGATTCACCATTAGGAAGGCATTCTTCACTGTGAGGGTGGTGAGGCATGGAACAGGTTGCCCAGAGAAGTTGTGAATGCCCAATTCCTAGAAGTGTCCAAGCCCAGGTTGGACAGGGCTTGGAACAACCTGGTCTAGTGGAAGGTGTCCCTGCCCATGGCAAGGGCATTGGAACTGGATGATCTTTAAGGTCCCTTCCAACCCAAGCCATTCTATGATTCTATGATTTCAACATTACACAACCAATACTGCTTTACTGAGTATACTGAATCAGCTTTTTAAGGTTTCATTGCTCCAACAGCACTGTTAAAATCCATCTACATCAAGATATAAATCATCCTTAGATCACTTTTCCTAAAAGTGTTTAAAATGTTAGAAACCTTGCCACACCACAGCAACACACAGAAATCTTTAAAGTTCATCTAAAACAACCTGCAGCAATAGGTACCACCACTTCCACTACTTGTGCTCAGGCCATGAAGGATAGAACATAAGTGTAGAATTCAAAGCTCAGCAGTATTAAGACCATAAAATATTTAAGCAAACACTTTAAAGTAATAAAAAATATATATGTACAACTCACTGCTGCAGAATGAAGCATCCTTACAGAACAAAATGAAAATATTTTATAAAATTACAGTTTCAGAACAAAAACGTAGAATGAATGCTGAAGTACCAAGAGAAGACTAAGATGGTACAACCTCAATGTTCACGTGAAGTACAGAGTTCAGCTCACCTGTGTCCTGATTAGAAGGGGGAAAAAAAATCTTTAGTGTCCAGCAGGCCACATATTCTACAGACACACATACTTTTACTGAAAAACTACTTAAGCAGTTGTTTACAGAGCTTTCAATATTTTATTGGGACTATTTATTTTCTCTTCCCACCTGGAAAGCACAGCACTTCATTCTGCTATGTGTTCAACACTTACAGGATTCATGAGAAAAGAAAAACTACAGGTAATACCTTTTTAAAACCTTTCAGAATATCCTAAAACAGCTTTTCTGAATACAAAACCTGCAGTATTTTATATCCAAGATTTATTTCAAGTATGGTCAAATACTGCATCCCAGGAGAAAAGAAATATTACCTCCCTTTCCTGAGATATAAAATGATAATCTTTTGCCATTTAAGATCACAAGACACAAGACCTCCCAAAAAAAAAAAAAAAAACGAAAAAAAGAAAGGTACAAAAAACCCCATGAGGCCTATCCAAGAAAAAAAAACCCTAGTGAAGGAATTGATTTTGGAGAAAGATTTCACAACCCGTGGTGAAGAACATTTCCCTTTCAGAACAGCATTACAAAGATAATACAAAAGAGTGAAGGCATAGAGAGACAGAAAAACAAGCAGCATTCAAAGCTGCATGAAAAACAAGTATACAGCACGTAATTCTTCAAGTCAATATACAGATCTGTTCCTGCCTCACTTTCCTTCCTTCCCATCTGCATCTCACTGTCATTAAATTGCATCATGGCACTTCTCCTGTACCTCATAAAACATGTACACAACGATGTTGAAAGGATTGTAGTGACTTTTTGGACATCTACAGTAAAAGGCAATCAATTCCCAGTACACACCTGCATCATCCACTCACTCCATTTACAAGACATGATACTTCCTCATTTCAACAAAACATTTCATTTTTTGTAATCCACTTATTTGAAGAATTAGTCTGCTTTAACAATGCTGAGGTCAATATTATGATTTTGAATAACAGCAGGTAAAAAAAACAGGTATTTGCAGTCTGTCTGAAATCTTCTGTGTTCATAAAACCCCTTCTAATGATCCACAAACCTGTTACGTGAACGCATAACTACCATGTGCGTATGTCAAACTAATTTAAGTGGAACTGTGTTGGAACACATGGGTACGAAGGCAGGTAAGAGCAGTGCTTCCACCAGCTGCCACAAAGCAGTCCTACCTGGCGTAAGGGAACTGAAAAAGAACAACAGATTTGACAGAGATTGTTAGGGAAAATAGAAAAAGAACAAGCATGATGGCAATCCCCAGCCTTCTCACTTTGACATGCTTTGTCCCTATGGCTAAAGATCACACCACACTTTAAAAGACCAAAGCAGATCAAAGCAAGCTATTCTGCATCACCATGCCTGCTCCTGATGGCA
The DNA here is from genome assembly GCA_013397935.1 of Dasyornis broadbenti. Taxonomy (NCBI): domain Eukaryota; kingdom Metazoa; phylum Chordata; class Aves; order Passeriformes; family Dasyornithidae; genus Dasyornis; species Dasyornis broadbenti. The sequence continues at coordinate 2,593,449 of VZRN01006818.1, forward strand.
AGTCCTTGGGGAAGGCAGCACACACGTGCTGAGCCCCACAGGGCTGCCAGGTGGGCAGAGCTCGGGCAGAGGACCCAGCCCCACACATCCTCTGCCTCAGGTAAGATGCCACCAGGCAGGAGGGTGAGCAATGGTGTGCTTAAAGAAAGAGAAGGGGCAGCCATGTAGCACAGCAGGCAGACTGTGCCATTTTAAACTATTTCATATCTGCTGACTTTCTATTTCTTATGCTACTATAACTGAAGGTTAGGTAATTTTTTTTTCTTGTGGTTAGGTCAAACATATCATCAAAAAGCTTCAAGTAGTTTACATTAAATCCCTTAAATTGCACTGCCTATGATGAGGTTATATGTGGCCTGAAGCAATCATTTAAAAAAAAATTCTCTTTCAGGTCAAGTGGAAATACATGACTTGTTAAGCCAGGGCAAAATCAGTTATGGCCCGGAGATGAAACTTCCCTTTTGTTTGAATAAAACTGACATTTCTGTACCACACTACAGATACAACAAACAAAAGTTAATTAATTTAGGACAGCAATTCTTTTAATGCTTTTGGCAACATCTTAAACTAGTGAATATAAACTTAAGTATTTATGATGTTCTGAAGCCTCAGGAGAGCGTGGCAGCTGAGCAATTTAGGACACTAAAGGTAATGCCAATAGCTGGGTCACAGTCCGTACAGAATTCAGATTGTTATACCATCACTCATTTGCCAAATGCCATTTACATCTAGATATTTCTTCTTTTCCAGCTAAGTGACTCATACTGTTGCTCGTTTCCTTAAATTGTTACTGCTGGAAGGACCAGCTCAGTTTTTAACTGATGCTCATTTACTTGTGAATTATACCAGTAGCTTATTTATAACCTCAAATCACCACATGCATTTCATATGCACACATATTAAGAGACAGAGAATACAGTAGAAAGACAATAATGTGTCGTAACATTTACCAGTCGTTTGCCAGAATCAATTCCTGATGAGATGAGCGGACTAATTTCCCCAGAGACAGATCATACTGTATCCCACGTGGCTGCAAGCTTACTACCCTGAGAATTAAGCACAGCTCCTCTACTAAGCCTGGAGATCTAAAACAACACTTCAAGCTCTAAGATGCCCTGTAACAAGTGGTTGTGCTCAGTAAATATGGTTAGTACCGTGTAGCTAGCTCTGTGCAAAATATTTCTTAAATGAGATGCATGAAATTTCGCATTTCATTCTTTTACACTCCAGTAACAGCTTCAACTTTCAGTTAAAGGATATTCTGATTTTACTTTTTCCAATAATGGAACGTCTGGGGTTACAATTAAGTCATGTTCTACCATGCCAAATACTCAGGCTTAATCCTCTGCCCTCCTATGAGCTCCCAGTCTGAAGTTACATAATGTTAATAATGTAATTATTTATTAAAAAGGTGGAATAGAGCTTCTTCTTCCCTACTCTGACCTGTTCTGTACAACCAGTTCCCAAGCACAGGCTCTTGTATATGTGACACTTCTTAGCACAGAAAAAGCTTGGTCGTGCTTAGAGCTTCCAAGCAGATATTGCCTTGCTAGCATGTGTTTTTCACCAGAAACAGGAGACAGACCATCAGGACCACTCACCCCTGCATTCCCAGGCTCTGCACTACCTACAAAAACAGCTGCAAGGTGTTAGAAGCTGCCCAGGCCCATGGAGTCACTTAAGAGAAGAGCCTGTAGGAAATCTACTTCCAAATCTGCAAAACATTTTCACTTACAAAATCCCATTCGATTCAAAAATCCTCCTTTATCTCTATTTACAACAAACTTCCAACCTTTCATGGTTTTGAACAGAACTCCAAAGGAACTGCAGACAAGTACTTGATATTTGAAAGAAGATAAGCTAAGGCAGGCAAGTATGGTTCTGAATGTTCCATAAAGGCAAAAAGAAATGTTGCCGCTTATAAAAACAAAAAAATAGCAACTCTAAGGGAATTCTGAGGGACTGGTGATCAGAGATGGAGAAGTCTTTGTATCTGAACATTTCCACTTGCCATATACAACACAGCACATACAGAACCATGGCATGCTATTCTTTTTCTGCCTGTCGCATGCTCGAACCTCAGTAACCAAACTAGAGGGGCTACAAAGTTCATGTTGGCAAAATAAAATGACAGATACTCAGTCACTCTGGTGAACCAGCACACTAAGTTTAATCAGCAATTATTTCCAAAGCCCCAGGCAGAATGTCATAGAATCTCTATACCAGAACATGTTAATGTCCCAGCTCAATTCTGGCAAAAAGCATGCATTTCCCACCCCATCTCCAATGGCAACAACTCCAGACAGGAACAGATCACTATAGCCTGGGGTTAGGAAAAAACAAAAATCTCGTATATGAATGCTATTTGTGCAAAGGGCTTTAATCCAGCCAAGCCTTTGCTACCAGCAAAGCACATCAGCCCATGAAGTGATTCACTCCCTGAAGAGTTTGCAGGACTTCAGAAAGGACTGACTAGAAACTGCAGATACACTATAAAAATACAAAAATCTTGACAAACAATATTCTTAAAAGCTGAAGAAAATAAAATCAAATGACTAGAGATAGGGATCTGATATGGAATGATCAAGAGAGGCATATTTAATTATAGATTCAATTGAAAACAACAGTTCTGTGAAGAATTCAGGAAAAAGATCAGAACTGGGTACGCTTATAAAGGAGAAAATGGTAACATAAAACCTAGTATTTTTTTAATTTGCATTGCTCAAAGCATATACCTGTAGAAACTGTCAAGAATAAAAAAATTTCCATCTATTGTAGTAAAAGTAAATATGGAAGACTACACAAGTTCTTTATTCGCATGGCTTTTGCACTTACTCTAATCATTTCCTTAAAAGAAAGTAATGCCTTTTCATAATTAGTATACTATGCCAGTAGATTTTTCCCCTAAGTAAAACATGTGAAAATATCACTTTTTAAAAAAAATTACATACATTCATATTTAACCAACACTCAAAACAAAGTTTACTAATAGCACACCTCAGACTTGTTCAAAAACCAGAGTGGGTCATCATATAATATTGCTCTGAAATGCATTTCCTGCAAATAGAAAAGAATACAGATGGAACAAGATATTCAGTTCTGCTGGATCATGGAGGCAAGTCCTTAAGACCTGAAAAGTGAGAAGCACTTAATCTATACGGAAAAGTCAGAACAGTTGAATATATTTCATCTACTTAACAAAGGTGCACAGGAACCTCCTCACACTGAAGGATGACAGGACTAATTCAGAAAATTACAAGGGCTGGGGAAATTATTATGAATGACAGAACGAAATTGTTGAGTACATAAATTGTGACCAAAAAAAAAGCTATTTGATTATGAAATCATTTCCAGAAGAAAATGACAGCTGCATCATTGCCCATGACAAGCCTAATACTACACCAGACAAAACTTGCAAGTAAAGACAACTTCTTTGTTTGCTAAATAGAAACACTACCTAATTGATTCTTGCATAGATAATTTTTCAAAATCAGAAAAGATGGATGACGATCTGCTGTTAGAGGGAAGCTGTCAGTAGTTTGGCAGATCTGCATTATGCTACTCAGTATATTCTTAAAACAACTAGGAAAAAAAGGTGAATGCTAAGGTTCCAAGATTTGTTGACAATATTTAAATTAGCCAGGAAAGTAAAAATATGGGTTGATTGCAAAAACAAGGTTTAAAAGTTACATTTACAAAAGGCTGTCCACTTGGAGAAAAGTCAATCTTCATGATGCAGATAAAGTAATGGGCTCTGATCCTACTCACCTTGGAAGTATAATTCAGGGATTATAATCTTATTTCATCTACACAAATAATACATCTCCAGTCTACTCCCAGGCCCATCCAAATCCCATCTCAACAAATGCAGAAGAGCAGAGGAAGAGAAGCAGGCAGGATCCCAAAGCAAGACTCCAGCTGACTAACTGGAGTCTGTCCCAGGAGAATCTCAGCTACAGTGTCCATGCATGGAACACAGTAAGATGAGTTGCAGGAAGCAGCTACCCCTCACCACCTTTCCAACTAAAGAGTGTTTCTGCCTTGGGGTGTAGGACACATGGTGGGATGAAAGGGAAGGACATTTTGGGATTGCACTGGGTTTATGACCTTGCTAACAAAGACCAGGCTGGACAGCAGAAATGGCTGGGAGCAAGGTGTTCAGAGTGGGTCTCCGAGGGCCAGCTGTGAGCTTGAGAACACCTGTGGGTCTCTACAGATGAGAGCACCTGGGGTGCTGGCTGTGGGACCAGGGAGCTCATATGTACAGGTGCCAGCAACTGGGGACACCAGGACAGCCACCGGGCAGACCCAGCATCTGAGCTCAGCTGCTGGGAGGCTCCTCCAGTGCACGTATACACTCTGACTCCCAGAGCTGCCTCCTGCTCAAACAGAACTGTGTCTGAACGCTCTCTCTGCCTGCCTTATCCCTGGCATACACAGTGCACAGCCATGCCTGCTGGGGATACATTTCAGCCTCAGCACTGGTCAGCCCTGAGGCATGAAGCAGCAGCTGCCTTGCTTCTCTCAGGCTGTCGGACCAGCGCGATGTATTTTCCTCCAACACAAAATAGATGCTTTCAGGCAACCATCAGCTAAATGCGTAGCAGTCATAACAAAACAGCAGGTTATTAGAAGCTATGCAGAGGAGAGAACAAACAGAGGAAAACTTAACACTGCCATTAAACTGTGGGCCTGCACCTTGAAAGCTGCCTACAGCTCTGGTACTCTCCCCGCACAATCAACAGCTGAGGAGCAAATACCCCACTGCCTGGACAGGGGAGGAAGGAGCCAGGATATAACAATGGCTGATAAAACTCACAGGTGGCACAGCCTGGATGAACAGTTGTACCTCTTGTAGCCCATGAGCTAGGGACCCACAGTGGTATGCTCACAATGATCAAATGGAAGTGGTATTCACACAACTTTGATCTAAGTCATGGGACTCTGCCACAAGATACTGTGGCTACTAAAACTCTACAGCGTTAATGAGAGGCCCAACAGATTTACACAAGAGAAATGCAGTAACAGTCAATATCCACATGGAAATCACCCCTATGTCAGGAAAACACCCTGAGTCACATACCACTGAAGGGTGGGAGAAGACAGATGGCGGGGTCATTACCTTGGTGTTGTAATCTGCTCCAGCTTTTCACTTTTGGCCAGTGTCAGAAAGGATATGGGGTCTGACTCAATATGAGTAATTCCTACATTCTGTTCTTATTTTGATTTCTAAAAAAATTAAAAATACTAATGACACAGAGGACATCTTCACAAAGTGCTGATACTTTTCTTATAATGTAGACAGATCAGTCTGAAGCTTCTTCCCTTTTTTCAGAATGAAGTTCCTTTCTTAACCTGGATCATCTTACAGACCAAGGTTAGAGGAAAAAAAACTACAGGATAACTGCCACAACAAGGAAAACCAACATCCTTCTCTGGGGAAATGGAAAGAGGCAGCTGGACAAATGAGAAATGAGAAAACAATGCCAGTTTAGATAGATCTGCTATTGACAGAAGAGTAGCAGTGCAGCCAAAGCACCCCTTGCCATGTTACACAGATATAGCTGATAGGAGCAAAGGAAGGTTAAGGCACAAATGCATGGGAATCCTCCCACACTCCCATTTACAGAGCACAGGGACCAGCTCCAATAACTCTTTAGTAGCAATCCCACATGTAATAGGCTCCATTTTTTCAATGAGGGATTTGCAACCCCAGGTTGCAGCACAGATTCTACTAGACAATAAAAGTTAACCCTATAAACCTCAGAATGAATACCAGTTGACTCTGACAGTGAAACCAAAAACTGTGATTCATTAATTCCACCAAAATACATCCCTGTCTGACGTAACTCTTGTGTGACAGAAGAGGCCCAATTCATACCTACTCACACCACACTTGGGAAGATACAGGTTTTCTCCAAACAACATACCCATGTTAGAGAAGCACCATGACACAAACTGCATCTGTTTCAAAAAATAGTTAAAACACCAATCATGCACCATTATGTCATTAGCAAAGCAGAGAAGGGAGAGATGGAGTTTCATTCTATTCATTTTTAAGCAGTTCTCAGTTTAGGCAAAAAGCACAGTACAAACTATGAACAATTATCTAAAATGTTGCAATTACACGGAGCCACCTCAGGCAAAGCTTTCGGAAGCAGCAGAGACGATTTTCCCACACTGGAGACAGCAACACAGTCATCATGACAGCACTTTGTTACTGTTATTTAAAAGGACAGAGTCTAGACCAAAGACACAGAATCAGCAACTTCAAACTCAAGTTCAATGAAGTCAGGCAATTCAAATGCCTGCAAGTAAATAAGCAATAAAGGAAAGAGGACAAAAAAAGTATTTGAAACAGCAAACATGCGCTCACAAAACTCACTGCCAATAATGGTAGTATTTCAAAGTCCAAATCTACAAGACAATGGCCACTGATTAATAACAGTTTTCAATGAACAGACATCCTGTCTGGTCAAGTAGGAGCTCTAGTGCATGAGAAGACAACAGACGTACATAATAAGAGACCATTAATCCATTACCACTTCCAAAAATTAAAGGCAAAATAGCATCAAAATATATTTAAAACAAGGATATTATTTATAAAACTTTTATTGAATGTGATTTATTTATTTATTTTTAAAGAAAGCAGAACAAAATGCTCTGCCTAAATCCCAACTGAAGAAAAACCCTCTGATATAAACTTAGGCTCACCATGCTTAGGGGACAACTGGGAGACATTAAATTCCTTATGAGGCCCACCCAGATCTTCCAGAGCTTCATTCAGGTAGGATTCTTTATATGTGCAAACCTTGAGTCCGCCTCTGGGACAAATCATCTTCCAAAGTTCTCCCGTGGGAACATACGAAAACAGAATTACCATGCACCATTAACAGAGACACAGAAACCCAAGATGGGGTAAACAGGACTCTCCTGCAATGACAGACAGGATTTCAGCATAATGGAGGAGCAAAGAAGGACCTCAACATTGCTCCTGGTTTGGACACTTGCAAAATTATCCTCATTCCCACTTGCACTTTATTCTTAGATGGTTAGTAATAGCAGGTCATTTGTAAAACCTTAAACAAAAGATGGAAGAGCAGCAGGATTTTTTTGCAGGTGGTTGCAAACAACAAAGTATTTACTTCATCCAAACTAGCAGTGAAGACACTCACTGCTTTATAACATATATGGGGGATGGAGTGGGAGACCATGTAGTACCTCAAAACAGAGCATAGGAAGCCCTGGAAACGCAACTACTTAGTATTGAGACTCAGCTAATAAATGTCATTGAAAGCACTTGGCACAGCATCATTCCTTTAAGACACATACGCACGATGTTCACATAATCCGAAAATGCAAACACAGCTTGCTGAAACTGAATTTCCAACTGAATTTTGTTTCCAGCTTGAAAAAAAAAAAAAAAAAAAAGAAAAACCAACGGGTATGTGGCAATGAAGGAGGGTTGCCAATAATTTCTATGTTCACCTTGCACATATTTCTGGGTGGATGGGTGGGTTTAATTAAAAATAAATACATAAAAAATTAAAACCACACAGATACAAAGTGACCAACTACTGACAAGGAGTGGGAAATGTACCCATGGTGTTAAAACATTAAAACATTCCATTTGCAGTTTCTAGCATTAAGTGTGATGATAGAGAACGCTAGGAATTAATGAACCATTCTAGCCTTGAAATTAGGTTTGTCCCCATAAATGGCAAGTAGCTGATTTCAGGATAAGTAAGAATGAACCGTATTAATGTGTAGCACTGCCTAGTTTTAGTAAGCCCTTACTCTCAGATGGGACTCCTGATGAATCCTATGTGCAAAGCAGAATAGCATCCCTTTCTCAGAGGTATCACCCACACTTCCTCTTCCCAAGCAAGATACATATTGCACTCTCAAACCAAACAGAAAGAATGCAACAGCAACGTGATTTACGTGACCACAACTGTAACAAAATTCAATTTACCCAACCAGTACAGAGATTAAAACACAAAGTAATTGTCTATTAATTAGACATGTTTCTGCCTCTCACACAAAATATTCTACATGAACTTCTGTCACAATGCTAGCAGTTGAAGCCAGTCAAACAGAAGAATGATTGGAAATCAATCCACTCTAGCACAATTGTGTCTAAAAACTTGAAGTCTGTACTTTTCTTTTTAAGTGGCATACAGATTATCTTTAGTTGCTTAAAATGGAAGCTACCAGAACAGCTATTTTATTAGGGTTTTTTTTTCTTCCTGGAAGGGAAAAATTACAAAATGCAAGGAAGCATTAGTGAGATATTTCTGTAGAGTGTTGTCGTTACTAGCACGATAGAAATTACAGAAATTAAAGTTGGTTAAAAACATGAATTTCATTAAAGATATTTTTCCTGAAGGAAATGAGAAGAATCAAAAATTTGAATTTTTGAAGCATATCTTAGTAGAAGCTGTGACTGGCTACATTGTCAGTGCATGGTGCTGAATCAAAGCTTAGCTGAAGCACAGATAAAAGGATTTGGAAGAGAACAACAGAGGAAAGCCTGCCCATAGGAGAGATCTAAATGTTAGAATCTGTCATTTAGGCACTACAAGAAACAACCTAATACAGCCAAGAGTGCTCTGTAAAGTTGCACAAGCTAAACAGTGCCAGTCCAAGAGCACAGCAATCCAGCTGCAGTCTGTAAATGCAAATCCAAGTCTAGCTGAGTTTGCAGCTTGTCTAGTCTCAAACTACCAGCAGTAAGCAAGGATGACAGCCAAAGTCAAAGCCAGCAGCCAGCCCTCATATAAAAATACCATGTATGGTCTAAATTAGCTGCATTCCTGAGCAGTGCCTTCCCCCAGGATTGTAACAGTGCTCAATATCAACAGGTAGAAGCACTTAAAATACTCTGAAAAAATTCAATACAGACAAGGTCTACAATGCTTGCTATGTAAGCAAATAATACTTGCTTAAATTGCTTAAAAAACATTAGGAAATTAAGATCATCTGTCCTGAGTCCTTAACTCAGTACACCGGCTAATTAAAAAAGTTATTAAACACAGAATATGTCTGATGTCACCCAGCTCATGTTTTTCTAAGTGCTTGATTTTCTAAATATTTATAACTATACATTCCAGAAATGCTAAACCAGATTGGTTTCTTTACAGCAGCACAGTCTTTTTATTTTTTTTCCACCTAATGATTTAAAATCATGTTTTTTTCCAAAATAGGTAGGAGTTGTACAACATTTTTTTTCCTTTTCCCCCTTTCCCAATTTCTGAATGCTGCTTTTGAAAGAAATCTATTCATCAAATAATGCATTGCACAAAACAAAGCAATAACCGAGCAAAACAAATGCGCTGCCGCATACAGACTTCAGAATCCAAAACATTACTTTAAGAAGCAAGTTTTTCTGAAGACTCATAAGCGCTATGTAATTTGTCCTCCATGAGGTCAGACTGCCTAATCATCCTACATCACTATAGCACATGTAAAGGGCACCCTGGGATGTTATGTTCTGTAGTATTATAAAACACTTTCAAATAACAGCTTGGATGAAAAAAAACTACTGAAAAACAAAATAGATGTTTTCATTACCCCAAGTTTCACTCATTATCAAGTCCTTCTTTGTTTCCATTTCTCAGCAGACCCTTGAGTTTCTAGAGAACCTGAACGATCATTTCCCAAAAAAAAAAAAATCAATCTGAAACAACTGCATCAGGTCAATGTATACCAGCTTTGACAGCAATTCATACTAAATATTGTCAAGAACACTACCAGAACCTATGCAATAAGCATTCTACAAGTTCTCTTAATGATGCTGTAAAAATACCCTATTTGTTCATTTATTTTGTGAGAAATGACACATCAAACTTTATCTCAGCTCTCCCTCTGGGAACCAGGACTGATGTCATAAGTATCAGCTCAGTGCCAATGATTAAAATTGACACAGCTTTTATGTGCCTCTTGCTTTCCTGGATCTTAACTGGTGAGCTGAAATTTTTCATGGTTATGTTCAGGTTTAAATGACAAATTCCTTCTATTTTTATGTTTAATAGACATTCTGAGAGAAAATGAATCCTTTACAGAACATTAACTTTCTTTCAAGGCAACATTTTCTTTTGAAAACTTTAGATACTTTCTTTTCAGCTCAGGACACTTGAAGCCCAGCAGAGAGGGCTCTGTACCAGAGATTGCATAAACTTTCCAGAGAAACCCCACAAAAATCAGAGAATGGATGAGGCTGCAAGGGACCACTGTGGGTCACCTGGTCCAACTTACCTGCTCAAGCAGGGTCATCCTAGAGTCCAGATTGCACAGGCTTGCACAGCAATGGCTGACAGACAGACCTCACTTAGATCTTAAACTGTACACATCCATTAAAGCTTTCACAGAGTTAAAAAGCCACTATTTTTGTAGAGTCCATTCATTTGGAGAAGTTTGTCCATGGACCCACCATTCACATGCATATCTGTTGAGGGAACCCAAGCCTGGAACAGGCCAGCCATTTCCATCAGCATGGGACTACAGGGACACAGTCAGAAAATGCCTGCAGCAGCAGCAGATAATGGATCAGGAGTTGAAAAGGAACACAGGGAAACCCGTTCTGTCCATGAGACAAGTGCAGTAACAAACCCCAAACATATAAATTGTAGCACAGTGCTCAAGAGCACTGCAGGAGCAGGAGCTCAGAAAACAGAAGGGGAACCACTGAAGCAGGAGTCAGTACAAATCATGAACATCTAGAAGGAGAGGGCTAAAGGCTATACAGTCAGGACTTCAGAGTGACTACCCATGCACTGGTTCTCCTGCCATCCTGCAACACTGCCTTCAAGGTAACCCTTCAATTTCCCTGCAAGAAAACCCTGCACCTCAGTTTCAAGACACACTGACCCTGTCCTATCCAATCTCCATTTCTTTTTGACAAAGCCTGAAAACATCTGCCTGCAGGGACTCCCTGCACTCTGCCAAAGCCTGAATGAACCTGCAACTGAGGTAAGGGGAGCAGTGAAGAAACTCTTTACCTAATGCTCCTATCAGACAAGCAGATTGAGAGAGCATGACAGCAGTGGCCAAAAAATTAGCAGGTAATTTTGATATACAGGAATATGTATCCCACATATCTACAATAATTAAGGAATGTTTATAACACATGCAGTCTGATCACTGCCTTTTTCTAAGGCAATCTTGACTTCACTCCCTTTGTAAAAATTTGCATAATAAATACAACACAATAGTCTGAATTCACCCCTTGTTTTTAAAAAGCACCTAAATTTAAAAATGCTTTGAAGAAAAAAAAGACTAAAATTGAAGCAGGAAAGTGATCTTCCTCCCAGAGACCTATGGTAAAGGCAGACTCCGCCTCTGTAAAGGCAGAAAGTACAACTGACAGCAGGATGACAGCTGAAGGACATAACATAATCAATTGTACCAGCAGCAGCAGAACTATGAATTTGCTTCCCCACTGATGAAGTCTCCTCCTCAAATTCCACACACTCCCCTCTGCCCCTTTCCCCACTTACAAACACTTTTCCACACTTGAAACTCCTCTCCAATTCCCTGTTAACATCCCTACCAGGGCAGGTTAGTGCATGTTGTGACCAGTTCAGAGCTACACACACACCGACTGCTAGGCCACACGTGCCAGGTGTCAGCCCACCAAATAAAACACGTAGTTTTCATGACTGCCTTAAAGATGTATTAATTTGCACATCTCTGCTCTACTCAGCCTCCAGTATGTATGAAATTTGATGATGATTCTCTAGTATTTCCACCTCTCTCCCCAAGCATGGCTATATATTAAGCTGAAGGTTTTAAAAATTTTACTCTCAGTTGAAACAGTATCAAGATTCAGCCTCCTGTGTTGATGTACGTTCACTGCCAGTGGACACTGCTATATGCTGAGACCAAGCCATGAAGTCTGTCCTTCCCTTTTCATACATCCACGAGCGTTCATGGAGATGCACCTCCAAGAATACACACATTTACAAAGCACCGATCTGTGACGCCCACTTGAACTGTACTGCCAAAACCCAGCCACTCGGGTACGTTGTGGCTGTGGTCTTCAGGCTCAGAGCTCTGAAAAACTCATGCAGAATCTACTGATGCCTAGAGCATAGCTCATACCACATCACTACTCCTGAGAACTTCCACTTATTTATCTGTTTATTTCCTAGGGCAAATCTCCCCCTTCACTCGTTGGTATAAGAGTATCTTTTGTGAGCAAAGCCTCTGCTCCATTGCTTTGGGAAAGGCATATGAAATGGGTTTTTCTTCCTCAGACCTGCAAGGTTTCACACATTGCCTGTTTTATTCAGAAGCTCCTATTTTATTTTAATTATATCCTCCCAAAGCAGAGTGTAGAGTAATGTCAAGATCCTTTGCAGGTCCGAAGGGGAAATATTTACTAAAAGCATTATCAGCTTCTACTCATTCTGGATGCCGGGAATTTTAATTACAGTTTTGGCCTTTATCAGAAAGTTTTTTTTTTGCATTAGATAACTCTTTCACCTTGTAAGGTTAAAAGCAAGAATACCTGGATCTATTCATGACTGTTTTTTAATATTGTTTAATTCCTCTTCTTGGAAGAGGGAGGTTGAATTCTATTCCTTACCATGTAGGAAGAAAACAGCAGACAGCAGAATTTGTACCAGATTACCTCATTCTTTATGATATCCCTTCAATACTGTGAAAATCAGCTTCTGGTAACACTGCAGGAACTGCTTTCTCCTGCAATGCTTTCATTATTAGTACTGCCTATTATTACTGTTGCTACTTACTCACAACACAGGACTTCTGTAGGTATCTGTTTCTTTGCCAAATCTTAACTGCACTGAAATCTGTGCTAATTAATTGCCTCCAGGTGACTGTTGCTCCTACTGTTCTTGCTTCAACCAACTGGGTCAGAGAGCTGGAAGGATTTTATCATACTTGAAACAACTGAATATACTTGAAGTCTTATTTTCCAAAATAGCCACTGCCTTTTTGTTAGACTATCCTCCCATTTACACACTTTAGGCTAATAACTTCAAATTTGCATCACAAATGTGTCGTGGAAAATTAACCGAATTTAGCTACAGTACAAAACCAATCACAAAACAAGGTACTTAGACTTGTTCACCAGAAAGAATTTATCATGTTAATTTCTCAGATTTCTGATGCATGCCCATAAGAATTAGCCCTGATCTCATTAAGCATACTATCTTCTGAGCCTACAGGGACAAAACCAAAACTTTTCCTCCAAGGCTTACTGCCAGGAGTTTTACAATCAGATAAAGAATGTAGGTGTTAGAACACATAAAATACAGTGATCCTTATGAGCACCAACAGCAAACATGAAGAATACAGGACAACAACTCACAGAACAAGGTAAGGAAAAATGTATTAGCCACATATGTACAGAAGGTCACAAACAAAACTTGTAGAACTTGAGATTCAGGAACCAGGAGGTCCAGAACTATTCCACTAATAGAATATTAGACCTATAACTCCCTGCAGAAACAGATCTGGACTGCAAACCCGAGACAGTGACTTGAGTGAGGAAAGCATGAGGTTTAACGAAGTACTGGCATCACAGGAAGGTTGAGAACAGGGGTATCTAACATTTGGATAAAAAACCAGACTTGGCTAAGTTCAGAACTGGACAGGAATAAACATTTTAATGAGGCCTGGACAGCCAGCCTAAGAGCCAATTGCTGACTGTGCCTGCCCGTACTCGGACACAATCCTGCAGAGCGTGTGGGAACATGTGTGCACCTGGGGCATTCTGTAGTTGTTTCAAGGACCATTATATAGCGATTTATAGACCAGCAGTGATTCATGAACCACAGGCTGTATAACTAGACAAAACTACCTTTACAGTCCCTTTTTAGCATTTTGCCTCTTGATTCTATGCAGTAGTTTGCCTATACATTGTTATTGTTGTACTGGTGGGCAAAAGTGTCATTAAGTTATGCCCAGATAACAAGCATTTATCTTATTTAGCTTGTCTTCAACCTTGGCACAGTGCAACTTATTTATAATGCATGTCTAAAGAGGTAACTCAAAAATGACCTGCAGAAACAAGGATAAAAGATGGCAAAAAATGGGAAAAAAAGAAGATTGACAGAAAAAGAAAAAAGGAGAAAAGGTGAGATGCAAGAGGGGAAGCAGTTCAGAGATCCGTTGCTATTAGGGTGCTGGAAGAAGAAAGCAAGGAAAACAACCCAGAATGACAAATCACATGCACAGAATCTCAAGTGGAAAAAGCTTTCCAACACCTCAAGTAAATCAACGGCTGAAACTGTTAAGCTTTGTAGGTATTCCTTGAAATTGCTCCTCTTGCTGGGTGTAAACTACAGCAATCAGTGCCCATCAAGTTGCTAAAACAGAGCTCACTGCCCAGTACTACCGGGTGTGCTTGTTCATGCTACAAACCAGGCCAAACACAAAGCCAGCTGCAGAGTCAAATCAAAAAAATACACAAGCTAGTACATTGATTTATTATTTATTTTCATAAATAATTACTCACAAAAAATCTTAAACTTTTAATACCATGGCTGCCACAGTACTCACACCCTGCTGCTCCAAAGCAATCAGCGAAGCCGGAACGCTGCCAGAGCAGCTCAGTTGTGCCCACTGTTGAACACACACGTTCTTGGGAGCAATTAACCTCCAATTAAAGACAAGAGACAAAAGTGGCTTTGCAAGAGCCGCTCACTTCTGCTCCACCACTCACAACACGTGCAGATGGGCTGACAGCGTGAGGAAGCCAGTCCAAGGCACATCAAATCATCTATCCTACTTCCAGAAAAACAACCACGGGCAATACCAAGCAGGCAATCACAGCTATTCCAGCTTACATAGTCTTTGATACTTGGTCATCTTCCTAGAAATTATTTCTCTCATCATCACTGATGTACACTTTTCAGATATGATCAGATGATAATTTTCTTCATTATGTTCTCTCTAAAGTGCCACTGAATTTAAGCTTCCCAGTTCAAACAGTGAAGTCCACATCTTGCCGGTCATATTAACTTTTTTATCGATCCTTACAATCACAATTAAATTTTTTCCATTTACTGATTTTTCAAAACAGAAATGTTTCAAGAAAAAAGAAACAGCATAACCTCAACATACAGAATGCTTCATTAAAAATCCAGACATATATGAATTCTGGTAATTCCCATGTTGAGCTGCTGGATACATGGCTTTAGGATATTCCAACATCCAGAGTGCCTAGCGACAGAGGGCTCCAGAGCTCCTGCTTTACATTTGGAAATGATCTGGGCTTTCAGGGCTTCCCTATTCCCAGACGCAGAGCTCAGAAACCCACAGCTCAAGTTGTAAGAGGAGCTGGAATCTATTCCAGCTAAACAGCAAGGAATCTGGAACTGAGAACTCTTGATCAGAGGGCCCACATTTTCCAAGCTCTTCTATACATAGGCAGAAATACATAATCCTCTTCTACCACTCATCTCCTAAATAGCCAAGGTAACTGACTGATAAATTAAAATTATATATATTCATCACACAGAAACCAAATTCAAACATTTATCCTAATCAGAAAAATTTTAAGTCAGCAAAGTACACATAAGCAGGTATATTCAACTCAGTTAAAATTAAAAAAAAAAAAGAAAATAAAAAGTTATGATCAACCTTATCAGTGGTTTAACTGAGTTCAAAGACATGTTCATGGATGAGTTCTGATTTTTCTTAATTCCGTTACTCCAGCTGGATTTTTTCCCATCAATTTATGTGAACCAGGAAGGACTAGAAATGTGTTTAAACTAGGAAAAAATGATTTTCAAAAAAAGAACAAAAAATAAAACACATTGACAACCAACATGGAGGAATAACTGATGAGATTAATAATTCTTGCATAATCAGTACAGGCTTTTAATGATAATGATGAGATAAGCAGTCTATGAGCAATGTCAGGGTATCTGAGGAAAATGAATAAATGGGTAACCCAAGAGCAGAGGACCAATGCACAATCCAGCAATGAGCTCTCCTCAAAGAACAACAGCGGTTCTAAAAGTAGGGAGAAGGATGGATTTGTGGATTTTTGAGGCTATAGTAAAGGAACATCTGGATCTGGACCTTGATGTTGGGCTGTAGTCTTCCAGCTTCAGAAAAGACACTGACCAATGACACAAACGTGAAGGAAAAACAAGTGATGTGCAGACCAGGTGTAGAAGGCCTCTACCACAAAGAACACAGCACTGACAAGGACATAATGATCACAAAAAACAGTGTTCCTGTTTGAACATTACTTCTCCACTCCTTTTCTCTCTGTTAAAACAAAAATCAGTCAAAATTTAAAAAATAAAAATGCATTGCAATAGCTGAAGATTGTTAATGGAAACAAACAATGAAATGTCATGAAGCCTATAAAAAAAATACAAATAACATGAAGACATCAAGGTTAGTAGAGGAAATGAAAATTGGAAATATTAGATTAACTAGGAGGCTTAGGCAAGATTACTTGGATTACTGGAAAACAATTTCTTGGTTTTCCTTTTAAGAAATAGCTCAATTTAATGTAACTAGAAATAATAAAATATTAAACCATATATTGCTTTTGTTCATAAACCACCTCACCATAAAAGAAATTAAAACATTTGCAGAATGATAAGAGACATAATTGAAACAGTTTCAAACAATTTCACCCCATTATTTTTTGCTTATTCCTTAGTTTATATATCCTAATTTGACTTTTAATGAATAAAAATTATAAATGCTTTTTCAAACAAATCATATTCTGAATCTCAAATTATGCTTACAGTCTATACTGTATACAAAGAAGATGAAGGAAGCACTAGACCTTTAAGCTGTTCTTTAATAAAAGTGACATTTTGTTAGTATTTGAATGGGCAAATATTAGTTCACATCTTTGAACACCACAGCACAATCCCTATTTACTGAGTAAGATTTTGTGATTTTTACCTTTTTCTTTTTTTTAATAAAACATCTTATGAAGAAACATTAATCAATCTGGCATTCTCAATCTTGCCTATTTAATAAGGTTTCCATAGCAATATATTCTACCTGTTTGCCTACAGGTGTTCATAGGTATTTTTCACTGCGTCTGTACTTTGCCTTGAAGATGCCAATTCTTCCCATAAGTGCCCTAATTCATTGCAACCTTGAAATACCACAGAAAGGATCAATTATATAAAACTGCATTCCAAACTCAGCTCGATAAAGAAGCAGAACATGATGCTGATAGCTGAATGCAGAACCTAATGCAAAAACTATTTATTGCTCTCTACTATACCAGATGATGTTCACAGCTTAGGGGAAGCCAAAGAGTGGTTGTGGGGAAAGAGAGCAGCACCTGCTCAGTCAGACAGAAAACAAATGGCAAATGCTATGTTACACAGTAAGGGGGAAGCAGTTGAGTATTTAAGTCCATCACGATCAAAAAGACAGCCCTAGCTCAGTAAAGCAGAAGCAAAACCTAAAGGTGTCTAAGACTAAAGCTCTCTCCAGCATAGTCAAAATTGCTGGGACATCAGGAGGAAGCATGAAGATTAACAGCTAAATCAGTCTCTTACAGCTGAACTTAGAATCATAGAATCATTCAGGTTGGAAAAGACCCTTAAGACAATTAAATCCAATCATAAACCTAGCACTGCCAAGTCTGACTTGGTATAGTTCTTCTGTACATGCTTAGGCACCTTGGTGTTCACATATTAGTATTGGCAGAGGAGATTTTTTACAAGATTAAATGTAAATCCTCGGTTTTACACACAAAGGAAAAAATTGCTTCCTCTCTTCTGTGCAACTGGGCTCATAGATTATCAACTCCTGAACTCTGCAATGGCAGATCATAAACGTGCCCCTCGAAGATCAAACAAGCAAAAGTGCTTTTATTCTTGTCTACCTTTTATGTAGCACCTCAGTTCAAGGGGAAAGATGACATTTTCATTACAAAAATAATACCCCTCTCTCCCCTGATTAAACATTTATGTTCGAATGATGTTTCCTGAAGACTTTTTCTCAAGGAAATATTTAATAAACACACTGAGATGCACCAGTAGAACAGGAAACTAGCATACACAAATAAACATCCACAGGATTTAATGACTTATACACCAATGCTCTTTACCATAGCAATACTCATCTGTTTAAAGCGATGTGAGTACCATTTGTTAAAAGAGTTGGTGTTTTTTTACTGACTGAAAAGCTATAGAGCACTAGAACAGCTTTATGGCAATGTAACATTGCAGAATAATATTGGGTTTATTCAACTTTATTATTGCTCAGCTTATTCCATGGATGATCCATTTGACACTGAATCGCACTTTTAAGGGTGAGCAGGTAGACTTACAATCTCCCCTACATATTGTATTCACATAAGTAAGTATAGTTTCTTCTCCGAAAGAAAAAAAGGGTGCCTCTTTTTCTTCTATTTGTATTTTCTAACCAACTGTTAAAGAGAAATCTTATACAATTCCTTCATACAGGAAGGACTGCAGACTACAGTGTTTCATTGACTGAAGAACAAGACATGAAAGTTCACACTGCAAAGCAGATGTTTACTGTGATCTTGCACCAACCACACAGCCACCCCAATTTTTTTTTCACAAAACAATACCTACTTTGTTTCAAAGAAGGAAGGTTTAAAGCTTATAAACCAGTGCTGAAGATGAAACAAACTAACAAGCTCAAAGTCTTCTTTTCTGATCAACGAAGCAGAAAACATTAAGACTTGTCTGGGAGCATTTATAAGTTCCTCTGGAAATTTTAATATTTCTATTATTACTTAATTTTAATAGCACACCCCAGGTGCCAAAGTATTTTCAAAGTACAGACATCAGTAGTTCATGAAAACAGAAAGACTGGAATACAAAATCAAAGTAGGAAGGAATATCCAAAAGCATATGTATTTTAAACTATCTGGGAATTAAGGAATAAGGCACAAAAATAGCATCACTAGTTTTCCTCCAAACACCTTTCAATGCCAAAGCACAGTAACAGCCCCAGAGTGTTTAATCCCTCTTTCACAACAGGTGATCCTGTTATCCCATCCAGTGCCATACTCCAGTTTCCAAAAAACTAAGCCAAATTTGTAGCTGTCCCTAATGACAACAGCACAAGCATCCTACTTTCACCAAATTCAACAGAAAATGCTTATTGATTTCAATCAAGATGCTACCCTATTTTGTACAGTGATAACTTCTACTTCCAATGCTGTTCCACTCAAATATGCAATAGGGAAAAGTTTGTAGGTTTTAGGATCCACATGAAAGAAAAACCTGGGGGAAAAAAAAAAAAAAACAACCCTCTCAGTGTTTCCACTCTGACAAACACTGCTCCTTCTACTATAATATATAATTATTAGCTTCTTAGTATTATTAAATCAGCGAACTCTGAAAACACAGTGGGATCTTGGACCTGTTTGGGTAAATGGCACGTGTCACTTCTGGTGATAAAACTGCCAGCTCTGAGTATATATTTTTTGCACATTACTTACATTCACGATGCAACATCTTTCAGTGAGCACAGAAGAGGTTTTTCCACCAGAAAAAAAGAATGTCTAAGACCCTGCAGTTAAACACATTTAACTTCTCTTCCAGCAAGGAACATGAGGAATAAGCAAAGGAATACCAGCAAAGAAAAATATATTTTACATGTTCTCTGGGGGAAAAACCAACATTTTAATAAAAACAGAGTGAGAAAATTTATGGTATTTTAAATCCTTTTTACAGGCTTTCTCTTTCCCCCCAAAACAGATATTAGCATGTATCATAAGAATGATCTTTAATTAAAGAAAATAAACAGCTTCTTTTTAGAATTACTGTTTGATCCACTTAAGCATTTAAGTTATAAGCCTAAATTTAAGCACACTGACTTCAAAAGGATTATTCGCTCTCAAGTATCTGCATCAAAAGGAGCATGGCCAGCAGGTCAAGAGAGGTGATTCTCCCTCTCTGCTCTCCTGAGATCCCATCTGGAGTACTGTGCACAGTTCTGGTGCCTTTGACAGAAGAAGGACAGGGAAGTTCTGGAGCAAGTCAAGAGGGCCATGAAGTTGACAAAGGGACTAGAGCATCTCTCCTCTGAAGACAGGCTGGGAGAGCTGGGACTTTCAGCCTGGAGAAGGTTGTGTGGAGACCCCAGAGCAGACTTCCAGTATCTAAACAGGGCCTACAAGGAAGCCAGAGAGGGACTCTCTCTCCATCAGGAACTGCAGTGACAGCACAAGCGGGAATGGTTTCAAACTGAAAGAGAGTAGGTTTAAAGCAGATGTTAGGAAGAAGCTCTTTGCTGTAAGGGTGGTGAGGCACTGGAACAGGTTGCCCAAGGAAGTTGTGGCAGCCCCATCCCCGGCAGTGTTCAAGACCAGGCTGGATGGGGCTCTGAGCTCTCTGGTCTAGTGCAGGGGTCCCTGCCCATGGCACAGGGGTTCGAACGAGCTGACCTTCAAGGTCCCTTCCAACCCAAATCATTCTAAGATTCTGTCTGTACACTTAAGCAGCAAAGGCTTCAGTGACCTTGACTTAAAGAACTTTTTCAGATTAGCAACAAATGTACTGGGACCAGATGCAACATCCATTCTGCCAGAGCTTAGCCAACACTACTGAGTGTTGTGACCTGATCCAGAAAAACGTGTATATTTTTAAATCCTTTGCTGGATTAGGGACTCCATGGGATTAGGGACAGTTTGCTACTTCAAGCCTTTCATGTGCACCTTCTGCTGACAGACAGATCTCTTGGACATATTGTCAATTCACGACAAGTTTTCGTTTTTCTTTTAATCCTCAGTGAGCTACCAATTATTAACTGGAATCCACATGCCAATACAGTAACTTTTGTGTTCAAACTTGAATACACAGATTCATTACATTAGGCTAAAAATTGTTCTGTTTAAAGAATACTGTCACAAACCATGAATTCAGAACAATTCCAGGAAAAGACCTTCATTTCTGCTCCCTCTGGAGAGTACTTTACTAGCACAGCATGCCACAAAAGGTATATTCTTAAATATCATGAAAATGCTTACCTTTAACCTTGCAACCCTTAAATGTGTGTAACTACAATCCTGAGTATCTTAATTACATAGGAAAACTCTAAAATTCAGCATCAGCTGCTCAAAAAATTACAATGCATTCATGTAACTCCATAAAATCCCAATTTTGTCAATTAGAACATTTAGAAGTTTCACATAAACAAACTGAATGTTCATTTTAACAACTGAAAGCAAAACTCTACAAATTAAAAAAGACTTTATGTAATTCTTTCAGGCAACTACCACCAAGGAAATAATAAGCAACACTTGAAACAAGTCAGTTAAAGGCTACTTTTCAATACTTTTCTTCAGAGTATCATCCTGAACACCAGAGTTGTTCAGCTTCGATGAACAGGACAATCAAGTTATTTTTAATTTTCGTGCTAACTTTTTTCTCTGCAGTTAAAGAGGAACTAAATATGCCTAGTTACAAAAAGGGGTCAGGTAAAAAATACCACCAACCCTGGTAAGATCACAAAAAAGAAAAAGGAAAAAAAAGGAGTGTTAGAAAAGGAGGAAAAGGGCAAACGTCAAAACTAGACAGATGTTCATTATATGTGGAAAAGCAAAAATATTCATAACTCACCTACAAGGATGCTTCCTATATTTAAACCTGAGGAAGACATCATAAAATTCTTAGAGGTTGTGTTTTTTAAAATTACTTCAATCACTTCACAAAAAAGAAACATGTATAGGAACATGGCTTAAGGCACTACTTACCTACTACCCTGATCTTTGACGAAAGCAGAAAATAGAATACAGCGCCAG
Source organism: Dasyornis broadbenti (assembly GCA_013397935.1). Taxonomy (NCBI): domain Eukaryota; kingdom Metazoa; phylum Chordata; class Aves; order Passeriformes; family Dasyornithidae; genus Dasyornis; species Dasyornis broadbenti. The sequence continues at coordinate 2,615,188 of VZRN01006818.1, forward strand.
CAGCTGAACCTTCTTCTTCTTCAGTTTGAAAAATAGACCGTTAATGGCAGAGTGCAAGTTATCTGAAAATTAAAGCCCTTTTCATACTAAAGTATTCTGAAAAGCAAGTCAGTTCACAAACAGCAAACAAATAGCAGTGAATGTATCTGAAATGTTTCTAAGCAGAATGAGGAACTACTACAATACACAGTATTCTTGATTTTTTTATTTGTTTGTTTTTCAAACACATACATAAATATAGGTGCCAGTGCATGCCTAAATCTGTGGACATGTGAAAGAAATACCTTAGGCAGACAGGAAACTTCAAAAACTTTAGGATTAGTGACTCAAGAAAGACACAGTGACTCAAGAAAGACAAGAAAGACACCATAAGAAAGGCCTGAGACAGTTCATCATTTTTGTCAGTAGCTGTAATGACAGGAAATCTTGGGAATACCAAAGCCCTATAATATTCAAATCAAGATAATATGAAATTTAAGTTACAAGATGTGTTTTCTCAAAAGGAAAACACGAATACACAAAAAACATCAGCCATGTTTCAACATTTTATGCTGGAGGTCCAAGGTTTTTGATACTACAAACATTCCTGAATTGAGTTATTGACTCACTAGAGCTGCAAGTATAAAGCTACTGAACTATCCTTATGTATTATCCATTCCATTCTTTCTCTCCCCTCTCCACAGAGCTGCCCAAACCCCAGCTGAAAGCATCTGATCAACTGCTTCACTTTTGACATGCAAATCCTGCAAGTTTATCTGGCTCCTGCACATTTTGCAAACAGTCCTAGTAAGAGCTGAAGTTAAAAGCACTACAAACTGTAATTTCAAAACACATTTCTGTAAGAGAAAAGACATTTCTTCAGTCATGTCAAATCCTGATGCACATAGAATCTTTAACAACATAGTTAATTTAAAGCCCATGTCTTACATACCATTTGGTTTGGGAAAGTTTAGTATTAGAAAAAGAAAGTCAAAGTAAATTACAGGTATATTACTCATAAATTTGGAAGCTTTATTAAATACATAAGGTATTTTGAAAAGGCTCAGACTCAACATTTTTCACTGCATTCAAAAACATACTGGTATCTACACATATGATCCAGAAAATGTAAAAATACAGAAGAAAAAACTGGCAGATATACATGAAGGAGGCAACGTATTTTTGGCAACAGTTTTCTCTGGCTTTTCAGAAGAGGCCTTGTACTAAGAAACAGCCTCCACTAACAGGTACAAGGGCTCAGTAAATTTCCTGTCACAAGTGAATTAACCTTCAGAATCCAGCAGAGTTGCATCCATTTACCAGGCAGTGAATTTTACTCCCCAGAATATTTGTCCTGTGACTACCACTATACTTCCTGCCCAGCTGTTGTGTAAATAATCCATTCCGAACAGAAAAACAACTAAACACCTCACTGAAAATGCCACTGAGATTAAATTTTTGTCAAGAGTAGTAAAGCAATGTGTTTATTCCACAACTGCCTCGTCTCAAACTCAGGTCTCAACCCTGTCATGAGTAGCATGAGTACAAGTGACAATGAAATCCTGCCAGTTACCAATGCTTTAAAGAGATTTCAAAAAAGCAAAGTATAGCAGGGAACTTGATACAACACATTTGTGGAACCATCCTGACTTTGCTCAGATGGCAAAAAAACTTCTCAGGTGAGAAGCAGCACCTGTCAACACCAGCACCTTACCTTTAGTAAAGGGGAGCTGGTAATCATGGTGAAAGGCAGAAGCAGGGGAGGCTGTTCTTTGCAACAGAAATACAAAGGACTCAGTATCTGGCCCACAGAGACAATAATCCAAATAAAAAAAAGAATAATATAATTCAAATATGCCACAGGTCTGTTATTTCCATTTCAATAACAACTTTCTATAACCTTGTTCTTCCTGCCTATGCAGAACACATTTATCACAAAAATAATTTTGACCGCTGGGTTTGTTGAGGTGTTAGCTGTAATTATAGCCCCCCAAAAGTGGCAGCCATTGGTCTTAATTTTTTGCATGCAAAAATTGTTCTTATGAATACTGTCCCACTGTAGAAGAAGCTAAACTAACAAACGAGTGTTGGACTGCAGAACACCTGTCTCCTTGTCAGGCAATTGTAGAAGAGCTGGCATTGCTTCTGTGTCGCTAACTGATATCCACAGAAACAAAACAAGATCTGATTCACTTACACACCAGTCACCGATATGTTCTTCTTCATTTTGTTGATTAAATGTAAATGTGTTGGGTTTAATTCACACATTGCAGTGTGGCAATACTTTACAACATTCAAAACAGCGTCTGCTAATAAGGAAGAGTTTGTATTCAGTTACATAATACGAAATTACTAGCCCACAAAACAGTGGTATTAAAACTTCAGTTTCATACCACTGGTAAAAAAAAAAAATCTAGTAAGTTTCCCTGACAATTACTTTAAACTGTCATCATTACAATTCTATCTTTATATTTCAGGGAGTAATTTCTCTTATTTTGAAAGAAGATTTACACTTGCATGAGGACACTGTGGAGCTCCCTAGATGTCTGTGGGATTCCAGTGTGTAAAGGAGATGGTAAACTATTAAAATAGTCTCTGCAGTTTTCCTTTGCAGTAGCAGAATCTTCCCACTGGTGATTTTTACTAATAACAAGAAATTCAACAAGGCACAAAAAATACAGAGATTGAGTCAGTTATGCTGGCCATTCTCAATTCTTGTGGTGATTTTCAGATATAGAAGACAACAAAACTCCTTGTGGCATATGTATCAGTACCAAAATTGTCACCTCGTGCTTACCTGTCTTTTCCATTTTTAAGTTCTCATGAAACTATTTCAATAGTAAGCAAAGAACACTGCTTCTCATCTGTGATGCAGAATCAGTGAAACACAGAACATGCACTGATAATGACTTTGAAAAAAACCCAGACATTAGACCATCAACATCATTCAGAACCATAAAAGAATCTGATCACCTCATACCACTAAAGGACATGAGTTTGTGCTCCCCAGACACCCAGCACAGTCTGTGCCAGCAGAAAGAGGAACAGCAGGGAAAGAAAAAAAAAAAACCAACAGTAGGGTGATACAGTAATCAAAATTACTTGTATCTGACACAAATGTTAATATTTTACCCTGCATTTTGCAGGTCTCACACTCATCTTGCCCAAATGAAATGCTGACCAGGTGATCACCCTGCCCCCCTCCACAGAGAATGCTGACATGTCTCTTTAGTCTGTTTTTGCGTAAGTCAGGATGGATGGTACTCAACATTTCAATGTGCATAAATTCAAATAGCTTCGGTAAAACATTCAAACACATCAGAATTTCACAGCCACAATCATCAGACCCTTACAGATACCTGCTGACATGGTGAATCTTTTTTCAAAAGCATCAGCACGACTAAAGAGGACCCAGATACAAGCAGTGGGGAGAAGGTGAGCAGCAAGCTTTACCTCCTGCAACCACTGGAGAGCAACATGGTCTTCACAGCTCTTCAGGAAGAACCCTGAGCTGTGGCAGCTCAGATAATCTTGAATAATACAAAAAGCAGCCCATAGGAGGGATATAAGTATGCACTGAGATTCAAGAGAAGTTTGTCTACATCTAAATTACTGAAGGTTCTAACACTGAAGCTTCTATATTTCCAGTTATGTCTCTCTCTAATGTTTCAGTGTGCAAGAAACTCTGATCAAAAACTTGTTGTTTAGAGCATATTCCCTTCATAGCTCCCAGGTACCCACAAAAAAGCAACTGTGCCTGTCAGTGGCAAATATTGTTAATGCTTCAAATTCTATGCGTTGCTGTTCTTTGAGGCAAGCTGGAGTGTTTGCTGCCATTACTCACTGCTGACAAATCTAACTGCATTTCTGACAAACATGAACAAAAACTGCTTTGCCTCTGCAAAAAAATAGAAATCATTTATTTGCATTTATCTCACATTTTCTTTCTACATGAGGGGAAAAACTTTGGTTATGATGCAGACACGATCATCTCTCAGCTATCAGTGAAGACCATACCTTCACAAAGATCCCACAAGATTTAACAAACACTTTTAATACCACAGGTCATAAATGTTGTTAACTTTGCTATGCAGATCACAAGAGATGTACATGATTTTTGCCTACTCTCAGCTCCTTTCGTGCTAAAAGGGCACTAGCGAGCAATTGTTGCCTCTTTTCCACCCCTGTGTTAGAATCCTCCCCATCCCAACTGGTTTTAAGAGAAAGAAAGAAAAAACTGACACAGCCTGCCTGTGCCCTTTGCACGCTGCTGAAAACCAGCTCTGGAGTGTCATCTTATCCCACCTGGCAAATGGTCTTCACCAATGCTCAGTTTAGCAAATGGAGAAAGACTAAGTTTCCAAGGCACAGTTCAGTCAAGACTGAGGTGAATAGAGGCAGAAGTTCTGACAAGAACAAAATATATATACAGTTTGTAATTAGAAATTTGTTAGTAATCTATTTCCTAGTATTAGTGTTTTCCAATCTGACATTTAGAGGTAGTTTCAGATGCTGCTAGAGATGAATGAAGCTAGTTAAGTCAGCTTCTTGTGCCAGTAGCTGAGAAACTGGCATTTCCTTCCATTTTTATCCTTCTCACTCCTTCACCTTAAAGGTAAGCAACTACAGTGTGCTATGCATACTGCAACTGACCAAATATTCCAACTGTTCACGTATTAGATATCTATCTGCACGCCACACAAAGCCTAGGCAATGCCTTCCCTGGGGTAAAAGATGATTTTCCACACATCTCTCTCCAAATGTTCATCTCCAACACCCAGACCCGATTCTTAGAGCTGCCACTGTGAGCACATCCTCTTCTCACAAAGATTGCTGCCATCCAGGTTACACTTTAACTTTCCAGGAGACATGTAACACACATAAGAAAATAGATAAAGACAGACAGAAAGCCTCTGTACAAGGTTTCTAAACCTAGGTCTGCAGCTCTCTTCAGTTTCCAAGAACCCATGTAAGCTCAAGAAGAAAAAGATTCCTCTTACCTTACTAGGTGAGAGCTTGAAATACAAAGAACAGTCACTCTCAGCCTTCTGGGTAGAAAATAAGCTAATTTTTAACATGTACCTGGCAAGAGCATGAAGCATCTCTGCTATAAAGTGGCCTCATTTGATCAGATGCAAACTGCTAACCCACAATAACATGATTAAATTCAGTAACATATCTTTCCCTTATCTGAGAAACTGATTCTCTTCCAGCTTAAGATGAGCAGACAAGCTCACACAGCAGTAACCTCAGGGATAGATGCTTGTTGTCAGCATGTCTTCCATGGGAACATGTTAGTTTTGAATTTGAGGCAGGATTCACAAAATACCTGCACACTTTTTAGTCCTTGAGATCTGGGGTTTAAAACATTTCCTGATGTTTCCTTTAAAATGGTTTCTTGAAATTCACCTAATTTCCCTGACTGTCAAGTACGAACATGGATAGAAAAGCAGAAAATAAAAATACAATCTCTCCTTCTTCCTTGATATAACTGATCTATTAAACAGAGGAAAAACAACTGTGGAAGGCACCATACTTAAAAAATAAAATCAAGACCAAAGCATACTTAGATGCATTTCTAAAATTAACATGTATGTATAGTAAGGGATCTCAAGCAGTCCCATAGTGAGCATACACAATACACAAATATTATTTTCTATACTCCTGTCAAACTTGATCAGCTATGAAGTTGAAACAAGAGTTCCATAAAACACCTTCATTTAACTTGATTGGAAGCAGTATTGAACAAAATTAATTCCAGTAGCATTTTTCTTCTTAAAGTATTTACTAAGATGTCACCCCAGAAAATGTTTTAGGTGGTTTACAAGAAGATCTGATTTAACGTCTTAAGCAGAAAATGGGGAAGGAGGGAAGTGCACCCTGAATTTTAAAGACGCTATCTTACACTGGTACATCTTCACATGTCATTTTTGAAATGACAGAGTATACTGCATCAGGTATATGTTACAAATCTTTTACTCGACACAGAGCACAATTTCCTTCCTCTAAAGGAGAGGACTTCATGTGATAATTGTGGCAGTGGAAGCCAGAAGCAGCACAGCCACTGCAGAGTACTGTTCGATTACAGAGCAGGCAGCAGACACCAGAGCTGTGCTGCAGTATGCACAAAAAAGCAGCTCTCCACTTCATATTTTAAATTTGGTTTTAGTTGCTGAAAATCAGCACTATATGATTTTTTAGTTGACGTAAGTATCCCACATAATTTCCACAATGAAGACATCTAAAAATACTTGTTGAAATACCACTGATTGCCACCCCTCAGAAGAGAACCTTCTCCACCACAAAGCACTCTCACAAATGTTAAACTCTACATGCAAACACACACTCCTGTGCTTGAAACATTATCCCAGGTTATTCTCCTTCACTCAGAGTATCAATTGTTGCCAAGGTGAGCCAACTGCATTGACCACGTCTCTGCTACTTCATTTCAGCAAGACCAGCCAATTTCCATTAGCAAAATTCTGATTTTATCGAGTTTTTGGATAACCTCCATTTCAGCGCATGACTTGTAGGAACAACAATCACAGGCTGCGCTAAGGACTTTCTGAGGTAGATATTCAATATGAAAGGGGGGCTCTGAAGCAAGGAAGGGGCAAACAAGGATACCAACACACTAAAATAACCTGGAGCAAACTCAGTATGCCTGCACAAGGTTATCATCGTTTGCAATATCCCAACAGCTCCTCACACCACAACAAAGCAGTTCCTTGGATAGGTTTTCAGTTGATTCCTTGCACCAGAATATGCTGTAGCATGCACTGCAGTGTGGCAGCACTGCCATCCAGTTCCTGACACCCCAGGTGAACTGAGCATCCGGGGACACACAACAGCCTTGAGGTGCTCCCCAAAGCAATGCTGCATTGGCTTGGACTGAGAAACAGTATCGGTACCTAGTGAAACTTCTATGCTGCAGTGACCCGAGGATACAACCCCCACATCCTCTCTAACAAATCCACCCACCTCTCAAGCCTCACATCCTCGTGCCCACAACTTCCTTCCTTCCACTGCTGAGGACCTAAGGACCAGATCAGCTCCCTACAGGTGCATGCAGAGGATGCAGAGCTCTCTAGAAAAAGCTAAAAGGAAGCCCGTGACATTTGAGGGGAAAAAGCCTGGGGAAAAACAGTCTGGTGCAAACCCCTTGTAGTTCACCACAGGGAAATCTTTGCCTTCCCAGTTTTCCCAGCACCTCCAGAGCTGACTTTTTTCCAGTTGAAATCTGCTGCTACAACTAGACTTGAAATTAAGACTGCACAGTACCTGTTCATTATGACAGAGAATGGGGTGTATGGACTGTGGATATAATAAAGCCAGCAGGGGAGGCTTCCCTGAAGGGGAAAGCCAGCAGGAGGCAGAAGGATAAACTAGCATTACTTAGTTACTCACTTCTTTTCTGAGACCTTGTTTGGTTTGCAGTTGTAGGGTACTTTTCTGGTTTGGATAGGTTGTTTTTTCCCTTTTCATTTTGTAGTTTGTCTTACAAGTGATTACCACTAAAAACTTCAACACCAAATTAACGTAGCAGGTCTGTGTAGTTATACAGGAAACTACTAATCAGTCCTACTGGAGTTCAGAGGGTTGAATAAAGACTAGCTCCTCTCACGGGAACAAAACACTGATTTAAACAATCAGATTACAGGAACATAAAATCAAAGAAAATACACACACATTTAAATGTTTCTTATTCTTATATTCTTTGTGAGTATTCTTAGCCTACATACACAAGCATTTGGGATGGATAAATGGATATTTTATATCCTAGATACAAGCATGCTTGTATATGTGACATAAACACAATTCATATTACTAAATATTTCACATCTAGTATTACTCCGTATCTAAATCATAGAAATCTATCAGCTACACTGTTAGTTTCAAATAACAGTATTTACATTCACAGAAGTCTTCTGATAGCACAATGTACATAAAACGTTCTACAGAGTAACTGAATGGAAATATTTTCTAGAAACAGAAGAGGGGGATGTTAGCATAACTGGCTTTGAACCAGAATTTAACTGTATTTGTAATTGCCTTTTACTCAATGCCACACTGAACTCCTACATTAGCTAAAGATGCACCTTCATTTCATTACTGCACTGGCCATTTTTCTGTCTAGCTTGAAAGCTTTATTTCATCTATTCTATTTCATACTCGAAAACTACTAAATTGCATGCTGACTAACTATTTTGGCCATTTAATATTTTTCCAAGTCTAAATCAGGAAAGTTCCAGTGACTGGAATCCTGCTAAATCACTAGCTAAACTTAAGCACTATCATATGCAACATACTTCAGAAAGCAATAATTTACTTTAGGCACAGTAGAGCTTTTTTTATTTACGCAATTGAAATGCAATAAAGAAAAGCATCAGTGATAAGACTATTAACATATAAATCTATTCGGCTTCCTAATGAAGATGAAAGAGGTTAAACAGAAATAGGAATAAACAAGAACTGTTAACAAATCAGTATTCTAACTGACATTAAATCCATCAGAGCAAAACCACCACTATTGTTTACTCTGAATAAAGACAAGTCTGCGTGTTACAGCTCATGACACAACCTTTATGCAGAATGAAATGAGAAAATCTTTCCTGTTTCTGACACAGCCAGATTAGACCCTTTCTAAAGTTCCCTCATCTGTAAAAGCATCTGATATATTTTGACAACTGTCATCCATCCTATTTCTGTGATTCCTCCGCTACACAGATTCCTGACATAAAAGAAATATGACCACAGATTTTAGAAATGATGTATTTGCTAAGAGTAAAGACTAAAAAGCTCGCTTTTCACAGCTGAAATACCTGCGCTCATTTCAGCAACTATTTTCATGATGTCATACGTTTGTGACGAACTTCCCATTAAGGACAGGATTTACCAGTCAGAAGGGCAGCAGTTCTGCAACAGACTTCCACCTCCAATGCAAAGGAACAAGACTTCTTCCACACAGCAAACAGAACCTCCTCCTTTTTAATACCTGGTGAATTGTTGCTCCTAGCAGGACAGCCAGCCATCCAACACGGCAGCAACCAAACCCAAATGTCCTACCTCAGGATTCCACACGCTACCACGGAACTAACCTGTAAATCAAAGACGTAAGACGACGGGCATACCTGAGAGTAAACGGTGTCCCAGCCTTTTTGTCTTTGACTCACAGGATGAAGACAGAGCAAGTGACACAACACCCACCCATGAAAGAACCCCTCTCTGAGGACGGCGCAGAGTTACCTTTTTATTAGAATAAACAGACTGTTTATTCCTGAAAGTGACCAGAAACCATCTCCCTTCCGACATCACCGACCCGGCGGGGTTCGGGGACCCGAGGCCATCCCTGGAGCGATGCCGGGACTCGGGGCAGCTCCTGCGGGCACTGCTCGCCACCGAGGCGCGATCGCTGCCGGTTCACCGGCGCCCACCGGGAGGGACGGGACAGGTCCAGCAGCAGCCCAGGGCAGAGCCATATGCGGGGAACTTTCGCTAAGTCACTCCGGAGCTACCTTCGCACCCCCCGGCTCACGCCCCCCCCCGGCTATAGAAGCCCGGCCCGGGGTAGTGCGGGCGATAACACCGCGGAGAAAAGTTAAGTTGGTGCAGAGGCTGCGGGGCCCGGCCCGATGTGCCCCCCGGCCCGGCGCGGGTGCCGCCCCCCGCAGCCCCCCGCAGCCGCGGCGGCGGAGCAAGATGGAAGGCGCGGGGCCGCCCGCCCGTCCCACCG
>VZRN01006818.1:2625427-2669333 GCA_013397935.1 Dasyornis broadbenti
CCGCCTCTCTCCCGCCAGGTGCGGGCCGGGGCGCAGGGCTGCCCCATGCCGCGGGGGAGCGGGGCGAGGGCTGCGGGCACGGCTGTGGCTGTAGCTGTGCCTGTGACACTCGTGTTCGCGGCCGCGGGGTGTGAAACTCCGCACTTGTGCAAGGCTCTGAGTTTCGGCCCGCGCGTGGCGACCGGCGCGACCATCCCGCCGGCCCCTTGCGTCGCAGCACTGACAGGGGCTCGTCTCTTTCCCTCCGCAATTCCTGACTGGTCAGTTTCCCTGCGCCCAGGTGTGCGAAAGCTGGGCTATAAGGAGTTAAGACAGAAGCGAGCTCCCACGAACGGCACGGACAGCCCCCCGATCAAGTAAATCAGAATTTGCACCATAAAGAGTCTGGGACCCGGTTGTGACAGGTCAAATTGCTGTCAGTATTACTGGCAGTTCCTTACGACCTTTTGACTGAAAGGCCTTAAATCTCACCACTAAAATTATTTCTGGCACAGCCATGTCCTAAAAGGAGACTAATGCTGTGGTGATTAAATATTCTTTTTAATTTTTACAGAAAAAAAAACTCTATAAAAATTCAAAGTGGCAGGTTGGAATGTCATTTAAAAATAATGATAGTAATGCAGATGAAGCGTTTTAATTTTCCGAGGCACTTCTGGGGGTGCACTCCTATAAGAGCTTCATCCTGCCTAACAATTATGTTGTGATTATTTTTATATTGTCGTTAACATCCTCATATTTTTTTAGAAATTATGTAATTTTATATAGTCAAACAATTAAATGTGAACCTCTTATTTAGATGAACATTTGAAGGGTTTAATTTCTGCTGTAAATATCATGACAGTTTCCTGACACAGCATTCTTTTGTGTTGACTTTGTGCCAGCATGTCAAGCAGAATGTGTCTTGCTACTCATGAAAACCCCTTGTTTAAAATCCCATTGATGAAAGCTGCAGCTCCTGGCTTTCCCTTGATTGCACTTGGGCTGCAGTCCTGTCATCAGTAATGCTGCAGGATCACTGAGCAGTACCAGTGATCCAAACAGAGTAGGCACATCCTGGATTTCTGTCAGATTAAGAGTATGCGATGAAGAGTTCCTTTTGTTGACAACGCTCTTGCAGCCTGTGAGAGGACAGGTGATACCTGATCTAGAGCAAAACCCAGCAACATGGTGCTAACAAACCAAAAGCATTTTACAAGTGTCAGACTGGGTTTATGTCAGCTTTGAATCATGTGACTGTTAATATTTTTGTTTCATTATCAGGTACACTAAATTTGGATCTCCTGCATATTTGAATGACAATCTTGTGTCTTTTCTTTTAGAAGAGACATGTTTATGCTAATAGACTCCTTCCTTTCATAGTCCTTTTACTTAAATAATGTTAGAGACAGGGGGAGGGTGTTATTGGTATTTCTAAAGAAAAATGTGAGTGTGCATGTGCATTTCTAAGCATTATAAAATAAAGATTTCCAGCTAGATTCTTTGCTCCCAGGGCAAAGTTTCCACACAATGCCTTTGGGGTGTTCAGGCAGAGAAAAAGGAGATAGAAAAGACTCTGCAGCTATTCAGCCCAGCAGGCACCAACACAAGGAGCAGGTGCAGAAAACTGTCCCAAGAGTTCCTGGAGAATACACAGCCAGGAACAGGTTTAAAGGCAATAAAGTGTATAGAAATATAACTACTTTTAAAAGAAAATTACTTTGGCATTTACCTCTGCCATTTCTTAAAAGACACCTGGACTTTGAAGTGCTATGGAATGAAATAAAACTTCAGATGATTGTGTGTCATCCATGTCCTAAATCTTACATACTACCTCTGATGTTCACCTTTTACTCCTAGCATTTCCATTACGAATGATAAAAATACAAACATTGAGCCTTAGCATTGTAGTTCTGATCCTCCAGTTGGTTCTTTTTTTGCCAGCACTGGAGTTCTGCAAAATTGCAGGTCAGAGGAATAAAGAAGTAGATTGCCCTACTCTTCTGTCCACAATAAGTCATTTCCTAGCTATTTTTTATACTCATCACTTTGAATGTAAGAATTCCTCAGGACTGAATGTGGGATTTTTCAGGATCCTGCAGGAGTCATAAAATCCCAGCTGCTGGTTTGGATTTGCTCCAGAAATATGTTTCAGAATGAGGGATAAGTCCTAATTTTTCTAAATATCACTGGCTTCTCAGGAACAAATATACGAACTATTAAATAGTTGACAATATTTGTATGATTAAATGGAATACGTATGCATCTCTCTGTCTTACGCAGTACTTTACAAATAAATCCGTTAAGGCAATGACACTCTGTAATTCCCCATTTCTTTGCTACAGGAGAAGCTTGCATGGGTGCCTGGCTCAAGTTAATTTAATTGCTTTCTCTTACTCACATGAGCTGTTTTACACTGAACAACTGCTTCTGCATATCCCAATGCTACTAATGGAAGAAAGCAGTCACCTGATTTTGATGTGCATTTTATGGTGAATATATCACAGAGGCAGCATATAAACTTCCTGTTATAGACAGTTCTTTTCTGTCTACAGCTTTTTCCCCAGAGAATTTGAAATTAATCAGGTCTTGATTTTCAAGGAAGCACCCTTTCTTCCTGCTTCATACTGCAGCATGCAGGTCATCTGAAGCATGTACAATAACACCCCAGAATTAATCAAAAGCAAAAGAAGTATAATATTCCCAAGCAAAGGTTTTATTCTGTGAGAATTCTAAAGAAAAGAAATATTTTTTTTAATTTCCTGTTCTTATGTATTCCTTAAAAGCTAGGTAGGAGAAATATGCAGATGGTCAGCCAGAGGGTTCCACTGCTGGAGGACTACAGTGTTTCTCAGCAACTGCAGATTTGCACTATAAATTGCCTCTAAGTTAGGCGAGATGCCTCAGTTTTTAGGTCTTCTAAACTTTTACTTTTTTTTTTTTGCTAAGTATTTGCATGCATGTTTGCCTACACGTTTTTGACTAAAAGGTGCTCTAGAAAGTGTCAAGGAAAATCTCTTCAGCAAATAAAAATCAAAAGTCACCTAAAATAACTTTTATAATATTAAGATATTGCAATGTCTGCAGGTTTCTGGATGAAAACTTCCATATCATTCTGAATGGATAAAAAATACTTGAGCATACCAATTGTTATTGATGGCTCTGTATTATTTGCCTGTGCCATCTGGGGAGGAGGGTAGTGTCTGATTCATTTCGTTGGGCTGGTCACCAGTGAGAGCCTGAGGCTGTGTTATTGTATTCTTACTAAGGGTTATATAAATATGTGCAAGTCACATTAAAATGTGATGTGATTTCATTAAAAAACTGATACCAATCTTGCCAGAACTGAGCACTAGGCAGACCAGAGATGCACTCCATACAGCAGTATCTTCCCTGCCCACTGCTCTTCTTATTTTCTCTTTCTATATTTTCCTTTTATTAACGAAGTGCCTTATCTTGAAAGCTATTGTCACATTGCTGAACACCTGGTTAAAAAGTTCACAGATGAGGCATAAGGAATATACCAACAATTGATTTTTTTTTTTTAGACACGATTTTGGACTTTTCTTAACAAATGTTAAGAAAAAATAGTTGGACATCCTGCCACAGAGCAGTAGTCAATCATTGTCATCCCCAATGGGCAATATCCACCTTAGGGCAGTGCAGGAGACATGCTGCCGTTGCTTGCTCTGTTTTTGGTCTCATGAATTGCTCACATTGGCATAGTGGGGGATTTCAGCAGAAGAGGAGGATGTCTGAGCCTGCCTGTGGAAATGGGCCCATCAAGAAGTTAAACCTCAAGTTACCTGGTCTGTCAGTCCCAAAAAGATTTAGGCATCAGACAAAAGATGAGAACAATTAGTTTAGGGAAGTTGGCTACAGCCTTCAAATAAGCAAAAGGGGAAGGTGGGAATTCCATGGACTGTGTTTCTGCGTTTAGGAACCTGCAGTCCACCTGCTGCCCATGTTATGTACCTGTGTGACTTTGGATTTAGCCGTCTGATGTTTTAAGGAGGCAGAAAGATCTTTCACTATTTCCCTTAAAAAAAAACATTTTTAAGGTTTTATCTTAGATCCTTGAACTACACCAAACACGGTCAGAATTAGCAGAAGAGAATATGTAGATTCTTCGTCACGACAGCATCCTTGTGCCAAATACACACAAGTCCCGCTAGACAGCAGACTTCTTGGGACTACTTGCCTTTTCCTGTTTCTGTAACCTACTCCAAGACAAAGAGACACCATTTCCTAGTGTGCTTATGCTTTAAGCTCTGAAGAGATATAGGTGCCCAAGATCAAAATTTTGGGGGTTGTGTGCTGCTAAAATAAAGTACTCTAATTAGTGCTTTTAACTGTTTTGTTTGCACAAAAATGAGTTGTGTAAATCAGCTGCAAAGGGCTACACAATTACCAATGTAATGGAAAAAGAAAATTATGCAAATATTAAATACCCTGACTTATTGCTGCCTTTATGTGTTTATATTGAATTATAAATAAAATACAGCATTAACTAGAAAAAGACTTAAAAAATTGAAAGTACTTAAAATTTTAATCTTTGCAAAAGATGTCTCAATATATAAGCAGCTAAAACAGACATAAGGAAAACTTTCCAAAAGGAACCTAAAGGAACATTCAGAAAAGAACCTAATGGTTTTTGATGTAGCTTAAGCCCTAACCAACATATCCAATGTGCCCAAATTACTGACAACACTAAAACTCCATAATTGACTCTCACCTATTAACACCTGCAGGCATTCCCATCTCTGGTAGCATTCCACCACCCTCACAGTACAAAAGATTATTCTAATACTTCAGCTAAATTTTCTGTATTTCAATGTGTGCTTGTTGTCTCTTGGGCTTTGACTGAATACCACTGAGAAGAGTTTGGCTCCATTGTCTTTACTTGTCCCAGTCAGGTGTATTTACACACAGATGAGATCCCTCCCAGAGCTTTCCCTTCTCCAGACTGAACAGCCCCAGCTCCCTCACCCTCACCCTCCCTATGTCAGGTGCTCCAAGCCCGTAATCATCTCCATGGCCCTTCACAGGACCTGCTCCAGTTTGTCCATGTCTCCCTTGCCCTGGGGAGCCCGGCATGGGATCCAGCACTCCAGGTGTGTCTCACCAGGATGGGCAGAGGGGAAGGATCATCCCCTTGACCGGCTGGCAGGGCTGTGCCTGATGCAGCCCAGGAGGCTGTTGGCCTTCTTGGCCACAAGGGCACATTGTTGCCTCCTGCCCAGCTTGGTGTCCATCAGCACCCACAGGCACTTTACTACCAAGCTGTTTTCCAGCTGGTCAGACCCCAGAACATAACAGTACATGGGGTTTTACATATATATTTATATAAAACAGTATTCCTCCCTACATGCAGGACTTTGCATTTCCCTCTGCCAAACTTC
Source organism: Dasyornis broadbenti (assembly GCA_013397935.1). Lineage (NCBI taxonomy): Eukaryota > Metazoa > Chordata > Aves > Passeriformes > Dasyornithidae > Dasyornis > Dasyornis broadbenti. The sequence continues at coordinate 2,630,806 of VZRN01006818.1, forward strand.
ATGAAATTCCTGTTTGTCCATTTCTTCAGCCTGTCAAGGTCCCTCTGAATGGAGCACAACCACGTGTTGTATCACTCACTCCTCCCAAGTCTGTGTCACCAGCAAACATGCTGAGGGTGCACTTTGGCCCATCATCCATGTCATTAAAGATGTTAAACAGTACTGGTCCCAGTATCAGACCATGATGTACACCTCCAGGGGCTGTCCTCCAGCTGGACTTGGTGCTGCTGATCACAACCCTCTGTACAGTCCTACTCAGGTGCACCGAGCTCCATGATACCCATTACTCAGGGCTCTGCCACTCGGCTGGAGGAAGGCTCCACAATTCTACTTCATTTCTGCGGTCAGCATAGGAAAGGCTTTCATTTTAATGCTTGGTTCTCAACATGGTCAAGCTTACTTTTACAACAGTGATATAAAGCCTGCTGCAGAAAAAGAATGTAGTTTTGGGAACAATTCAGGGAGTCAAAAGCTCAGGATCAACCTGCAGAAAAGAATGGGCCATGAGGCATCCTGGAATGAGGATGGCTTACGGAAAAGACCGAAGAAGGCCTGGAGGAAACAAATCGAGATTCTGTTAACTGCTATTCATGGTGTTTCTACTGCAGGCATTATGGAGAATGTTTTCTGTTTTCATTGTGACTAATGAGATTGTTATTTTCAAGGAAACTGCATGTAGTGAAATGGGATTTTGCTTCAGATTTGAGAACGGTTCACATATTTCCTTTTTCTCCTTCGGTCTTTCACATTCCAAGGCAGATTCCATGGAGGGACAGGCAAAATGAGAGTGAGAGACCAGACAAGTAACTGACAATTTTTCCTTAAAAAGGTAAGGATGACAGGTAACCTGAGTGGTAAACTTAGAAAGCTATTTTTCCTGGAGTGCTGCTTCTGCCTGTTCTCAGCATTCTGCCTGGGTGGGAGCACAGGGGTTTAGAGGGTGACAGTTTTGCTTTCAGCTCTCCTGTGCTCCTTGTTCAGCAGCCTGTCAGAGTTCACCTTGGTGTCTCCAGAAGACATAGTACTAGAGAACAGCCCATGCAAAACAATCTCAGTTTGGGCCCTCAGATTCCCAAGGTACTTACTCTTTTTTCATGTGCCTTTCCTGCATATTTCATTTGATGCTTGTCTGTGTTGAATTCTGATGAATGTATTTACTTACTTTTTCTGGCAAGCAACCTGCAGCCATGAATACTATTAATGACACCCAGCGCACTTTGGGAAGTCCATTATCAGAAAGCCAGCTGCTATTTCAGGCACATTAGTTATACCCATTATCCACACACAAGCCATGTGATTGATTGTCTCTTGAATCCTCACTAGCCCAGAAATAATGACAGGCCAGCGCTGACCCTGTCACGACCTTACAGCTATGAGAGGTAACCACCTCTATGGTGCAACTGTTTCCACTACAGGGCAGAATTGTCCCTTTTCTGGAGGCCTAGGCCAAGCTCATGAAATCTATCTGCCTCCAGGGATGGAAGATCTGGAGACACTGCTTGTCCCCCCAGGGTTCCACACTGATGTGATCCTACCCCTCCTAAATCCATCTTACAACCGAAGAGTTAATCTGCTCAGGATCCAGCATCTCACAGAACATCTGCCTGTTGTACAAACTCTTGGCAAGCATAAAGGGAAGCTGGAATGAACAGCAGCAAGGTGGAAGGAAGGAAAAGGCGGAAGGAAGGAAAACAAGCAGTAAGCAGTCTCAAGAGTGCCTCAAGTAAGAGCTGAGTTAAAACTATTGACAATTTACAGGGACAAAAAGGATGGACTTAGTGTTACATGATAACCTAAGAAATATCTGCAAGTTTTGAGATGCTATGGGCCGCATCATCCCTAGCACCAAATCTTCATTACTGTAAGGTGAGGGAGGAATAGCCCTCAAAAGCAGTGAGCAGAATCTGCACTGCGGGTGTGAAAGACTTGATGTTGTGCCAGAAGCAGATGAATTGGAATGTGAAAGCACATGGCAATGTCAATGTGCTCCAACTGCATTTCAAGACTGGGACCTCAGCTGCCTAGGATGCATTTGCAATTTCCAAGTTTTACCCTAAATCTTAAAGAAAAGGCTTTTCTTTTCTATCTTCTTTGACAAACAGCCATAAAGCTGATGCTCAGCTAGAGTGCCTATCAGAAAAATACTGGTCACGCTTTTTCATTTTTTGAAATGTAGATTAAATTTAGTCTTTTAAGGAAATTCTGTATCATTAATGCAAATTTATGTGAATAACTCTATTATCTGTATCTCCTACAATACACAGAACATTGAGCTGATCAGAGGGAAACTTTTTTAAAGGTACTTGAGATAATGTAATGATCTTAAAGAATGTGTTTGTAAGCCTTGCACCAGAAAAGGAAGAAAACCTGCAATTATATTTTGCAGCAGGAAAAAACTGTTACAGAAATTGTTTAAAACATTCCAAAAACATTAATATTAGAGAGGCATAGTAAGTATTTTATCATGAATTTTCTACAAAGAAGACATTTTGTTTAGTATCAGTTACTACTACTGTCCAGTGCTAACAGCCCTGATTCAGGAGGATGTGTACACATGACACTCTGTAACTTTAATGATATGGTTACTTCCACTCACAGAGTGAAAGCGGCTTTCCTGGAACAAACAATCCTGCAGGTTCTGTGCAAATCAGTACACAGTGATATCTACAGAGTCATACTCTCCCTTTAAAACAAATAGGGGAAGGTGTGGTATAGAATAAACTGATACAAAATATTCATATGTCTGTTATGTATGTTTCTCCTTTAGTAAGGTGTAGTTTCTTGATAATAAGTACAATCCAATTATAAATCTTTTTGTTCTCCATTAGCCATTAGTACATATCTTGCCTTAACCATCCTGCACAAAGCAGCGGCACTGCAGAGTTAAAACTAGCAGCATGTTTCAACTTCATTGTAAAGTCTCAATACTACTAGGTACTAGAGTAGTAGGGTTTTTCAGACTCAGAAAGTAAAAAAAAAAGTCACAAAAATATTGATTTCCCTTATAAAATTAAGTCATTGCACCTTTTTATGACGCATTGTCCTTTATGATACATTGTTTCCTTTTAAATATGTGCAAATTGAATAGAGTTGTAAGAATCAGATGATAATCAAAATTTGAGTAGAACAGCTAATTTTTTAATAAAATACCCATTAAGATCCTGTGTATTGCTTATATAGGCAAAAGACTCACATGCACTATTTTCCTTATTTTTGTTTGACTGATTTACTTGCTGATCAGACCACCCTAAAAAGGAATGTTGGATTTCTGCATCAGAATTAAGTCTCTTCTTATTTTGACCATTGTAAGTAATCATCTAAACGCACATGGAAAGTACCTGTTCTTGAATCCACTACATTTTACTTCCAACACTTTTCAAATATAGTAGAAATAATGATAGTAGTAACAATTAATTGTGGTACATTTATTAAGACTTACATTTAAGGATCTTAAATGTCCTTTTCCTTAGCCCTGTTTTGGGCAATAAAATGTTCGGCTCTTAATATCAAGAATTTGTACATTCATTTATTCAATCCACTTTACACTCACACAAACATAATAAAGTTAACTGGACAGGAAAAAATTGGACCATTGATTGTTCCTGTCATGATATGATTATTTTTAGCTTACTTCTCAATTTTTAAATATGTACTGGGAATACTAATTTTGCTGCTCACCCTGTAGTTGTCATCCCCCTTCCAAAACGCCTACAACACATGTTGTACATACTGTATGTTTGCTTTTATCTTATACATTTAGGTGCCTCTTCATAATTAATAGCAATCAATATAGTAATTTTCTTTTGAGTAGGGAATCCAAAGCAGCTCACAAAGCATTGGTATAACTGTTTATAGTTAATAAATCTTAAAATAGTGAATTTTACTTTTAAGGGGAATAAAATGAAACTGCCATTTTTTTGTTAAATGAAGGATGGGAAAACAAATTTAGAACTAAAAGCAGCAGTTGCCATGACACAGTCTAAATATTTAGGGGGGAAATACCATGAACATTAAAATAGCAGTGTGTTTTTGAGAATCATGAAGTAGTGGGGAACTAACTTGATCCTTTCTTAACGGACCCCAAGTCCTGGAAGGGGCCAGGTAGTCTCAGTTTCCTTTGAGAAAGAGCAGGAGAATGTTTCCCAGTCTGCTGTTGTGCCTTTGGTGCTGGAGCCCTTATTAAAAGTTGGTCTAGAAAATTAAGAAATGTGGGATAATGATAATTGAGTAACAGATGTCTGTCCGAGAAAATGGCACCTCTATGGCAGACAATGCAAACGTCACTTTTAACCTTCTCTTGTATAATATAATGAGCAGATTGGTAGAAAATATTTTAATAAAACATCCTAGCTAGTAATTTTCACTATGATACAGCCTGAGGTTAGTGTGATATTATGCTACTCAGGAAAGAGCTTTTTTTTTTTTTTCAGCCTATTATTGCTTTGTCTCCTACAAGTTTCCTGTACAAAAATACCAGAAACTTTCTCAAAGCCTTTGTAACAACAGGGACTGACTCAAAAAACAGAAAATATCCTTTGATGCTCATTTGTGACCCACAGAACAGATTACAGACACCAAGACAGTGTGATGGCAAGATCTCAGCAGCAAAGTACAGCACTTCAAACAACATACAAACAAGGGGGTCTGCTGTCTTATAATGCAATAAAGTGTCTCATTCAATAAAATCTAATAGAACCAGCTTTGAAATTGCAGCTAACCTTTTGTGTAGATCAACAGATTAGCTATTACAAGTAATTCAAATGCAATGTTTCAATCGAGTTTAGTGGCTTAAAATGGATATTTACACTGGATGTTTTCTGGGGCTAATACCCAAGTTTAGCTTTATGGAAACAATAGCATCTGAGGCCTTTGAAACAAATCTAGTCTTACACCTCCCCATGCAAGGGTTTCTAGGGAAGGAATGGTCTAAGGGAGCACTTCTCCCAGCCTTTCACCCCTTGCTGGCTTCCTTCTTACCCCCTGTCCAAAGGGCCACGCCTCAGGCAGGCAGGTCCCAGCATACAGGGGTCCAGGCTGGGGCATAGCACTGCCACTCCTGACTCATCTCCTGGGGCTGCCACAGCCCGTAGCTGGTGGGGTCATTGCTTTCACACCCAACGGGTACCTAAAGCTGGCCTGACAAGACCTGGAATATCTTCCAAGACACCTTCCAATGCTCATAGGTAGTACATGCTGTTTACTTGGATGGCAGTCTTTTAATTCAAGCTATGTTGAGTGCAGACCTGTGCTTGCGTTCATGTAAGCACTCACATAATATGCCATGCTTTTCGCTTTAAAACATGAAATTCACAGGGGCAGCAAGAAGCCACCACCATGCAGAGGATCCTGGTCTGCTTACATTTCACCTTCTTGTTCCTCCCAATCCAGCAAGACTCTCAGATGCTTCTTCAGGGTCTGAACACAGAAGGCTTAGAGCTCCCTCACACTCCTGAGGTTAAAAAAAGCATGAATCAGTGGAAATTATTATTAACAGAGTGAGACAGCAGTAATGCTCCTGCTGCAGGAGGTCAAGCATTTCCATGCGATTGCTGGCTGAGTCTAGCCCCCACTGACTGAAGTGGGCAGATGCTGAGGATACTAAACCTGGTCCAGGGCTGTGAGGTAGGTGACCCACCCTGGAGTAGCAGCTAGCACCAGGACCACATGACAGCCATTAGTAGCACAGATTTGTTTCATACAGGAACAAAAACCTACAGAGAAGTATGCACTGAGCATAAGGGCATTACTGTGTTCCCACTGCCTCTGCCCATCACACATCTGCCTGCGATATTTGGGCATCAGTTTTCAAGTATGAGCATCTCAGTCCAACTCTTGCACAGAAGGTAGTGTACAAAGACATTTATGGAGCATTTGTGGTCAGTGAGTAAATAATCACTGCTGAAATTTAAATATAGAATGTTCCAAAGAATATTGCTGCCCATGTTTAAAAACAGAGCACACAAGCTCACTATAAATTTTCAGAGGCTTTGCCAAGCTGAAGTTCTTGGATTTGCTTTACCCCAACTGAAACAGTGAATCTTTGAGGTGCTGCTGTAAAAGCACTAGTGAGAACTGCTAATTCACACAGGAACTGTAATTGCACGGAAAAAAAAAAAGAAAAGGAAGAAAGGAAACAAGTCAAGCATCATAAAGGAAGTTCAGTATGGTAAGAGTTTGGAGTACCCCTTATTCCATCTTCTTTATGACATGCATTATTTGCTCTGTGGCAGTCTATACCAGTTGTGGGTTTTGGCTTCAAATAAAAGGCTGCTGGCAAAAAGTAATTGCCTGTTTAGTAGATGAGTAATTCCAATTGTTCTCATACAATGCCCATACTACTGGACTTGTTTCAACATATGATGGATGGATGACACTTGTTTCACTTTGCTCACACCAGTGGCCTCTCCTTTTATCATAGTGCACCAGGGTGGCAAGGAAGGCTTCTGCTCACCATTACCTGCCAGCAGTGCACTGGTTTCAGTGTGTGCTGCTCCCTTTGCAGGGAGGTGAGTTTCCCTTTTCCTAAAGGCAAAGAAGTACTCACTGGAGGGGAGGCTTCAAGAGCACATCAGTGTAGAGGATGTGGGGAGCCAGCAAGGACTAAGCCTGCAGACCCACCAAAACTTTGTGGGCTTGGGAAGCAGGTCCCTAAGGGATGCAGGTTACTAAAGCAAAGACTTCTAGGGTCCAGAAGAGGTTTTGTGGGTTTCCTTACAGTCCAGGAGGTCTTTGCTTAACCAAAAGGAGGTCTAAAGGAAAGATCTCACATTGCAAAAAGGTATTTCACAGGGCAACTATTTATAAACCCCTGCACCAACATTATATCTTAGCCAACAGTTCGCTATTTGAAAAAAATGTTTACAGCTTCTGCTCAAACAAAATGTTCCATTTAAAAGCTGAAGACCATTTCTGTGCATTTGGATGTTCACTTTCAAGACAAGATGAAGACAGACTCACCCTGGACTTCTGACCACTTTGGAGTCCTATTAAACTGCAAAGGAAAGTCAGGTCCCAGAAATTCTGTAAAATAAATTAGCATATAGGATGCAAAACATCTTCAAAAACTGTTGTTGTAATTTTAGTTCTGAAGGTTTGATTTCCATACTGTAGTAAAGTTTCTTTCAGAACATTTCATTCCCATGTCAAACTTGCAAAGTCTGGTCTCTGAGAAAGAAAAACAAGAAAGTTGTATTAAAGTTCTAATTAATGATGAATTATAAACCCAAAGTGATTACAATTGTTTGTGGATAGGTGTATAATGTCATTGAACAGCTTGAAGTCAATAAGAATGATAATTTGCCTAAGTCAGTGCATGAATATACAGGATTCTTCTCCACAGACTGCTGAAATACCAAGAGTACATAATCACACTGGGGAAAATAAATTTTTCTCGCATGCTCTACATGAACTGTTGACATGCTTTTCTCCCTGCCAGAAAATGTTAGGGAGACAGAGCAAATATAGAACATTCACTGGGAAATTATTTTGCATTTTGCAAAATGGCACGAAAGATATTCCTTCTGCATTGCTAAAACAATAAGAAACACCCACTAGAAAATCTTGAAAATTATTACTCAGTGCATTTCACAAATGTCAAAACAAGCATATTTTACATATTAGGCCTATTCTACAAATATAATTTAAATATATGAAAGATAGATAAATGAATACATCCCCTGTAACTGTATGCACACGAGTTTTCCTTAAAAAGAAAAAACTCCCTTTTAAATGTAAGCTCTTTAAAACATACCTACCTTCTCTTTAATGGACAATCGATTGCATATCAGCAGTACAGAGTTTAGATGTTTCTGCTATATTCATGCATGAGCTGGTCCTGCAACACTTGAATATATAAAGTACTTTTATGGAGAAAATAGAGGTGATTTCATATGGAAAACAAATTTTATGTATTTTAAAAGGAAAGGCAAAAGCATGTGGATTAATAAGAATTGCCTCTCAATAATTATGGTAACTAACTTTGAAAAGTAAGTGAAAAGAGAGTATTGTAGAGTGCTAAAGAGTTCAAAGGTATTTAGGAGTGTAATTCTGCCCTTCCACTTCTTCTCTCCCTCATTTCTCCTGTCCTTCTCTCCAAGGATGCGCTTCCCTACCCCTGTCCCGCTCTGTTCCCCTCTGTCTCGTTCTGCCTCACCTGCCGCAGGGATCAGTGTTCTTGTCGCTCACAGTCCTCAGCTGCCTGAGGGCTGGCAAAAGGCACCTCATGAGCTGAGAAGCGAGAAGGACGAGCAGAAGGAGGCAGAGAAAGCTGGGAGAGGCTACTTTAATCTTCCCTGCCCTATTACACAAAACCTTCCCTTCTCCATAGGCTTGGCTCTGATGCTCAGGACAACACTGGTGCACTGGAGGCGCTGGTGAAGGCTTTATTCAGCATGACTGGGTGAAGCAGGCAGCAAGCACACAGATGTTCCTCATGCCCAGAAGGTGTGTTTCTTTCTCTTCGTAATCTGCCAGAAGAAATTGAAGGCCCCCCAAAAGCCTCCTTGTAGACCCCTGTGAGTGTAGTAGAGGAGCAACATAATCTTCCATAAATTCCAGTACATCAAAGAGATATTAGCACAGGGGGCTCTGCATTTTTCCCTTTGGAAGGAATTTGACTAGGTTCAATATGGCCTGGATTTGTCAAAGCTTGACTTGTGTTCCTTGCTCTTGTGTAGATGTAAATTAAGCATAGTGTAAATCAAACACAATGTAAATTAAATACAAAGCTGCTGAATTAAGGTTTGCAGATAGGGAATTATGCAATAGGGATTATAAAGCAAAATGAGTCTGTAAGGGAAAAAAGTGTGGAATATTTATTTTCTTTTAAAACAGGAAGGTTAACTGCTGTTTATTTATCCTTAAAACATGCATTGTTCTATGACAGATTCATTTCCAGACAGCTTGACTGGAATTCTTTACTGATCCATACTGAGACTTTGGGAATGCTTTTGGATTAACAATTCCATCACGGCATCTGAATACTGAATTACTGATTTTAGTACTCAGAATGGAAGAAAGTATGGCTGAAATTTGGGGTAAAAATATGTCAAGGAGCACTTAATAAACAAATTTTAAAATTTTTCAATTAATACACACACTACGTGGTATTTTGAAAATGGAATCTGACTTATTTTAATGTTTCTTTTTGGTTTTTTCTTCTTTACAGTTTTTTTCTGTTTCTCAGTTACAATTTGCAATTCCGGATACAACCATAACTTTGTAAGTAAGGCATGCCCTTAATTCAAACACAGTTAGTGCATAGTTCTCTGAATAGCAAAGTATGGATTTGCCTCTGAGGTTGCTTCTTTCAGAAGCTGTATCACATCTGATACTGGCAACATGATTTGCCACTCCTAAGGCAGAAATTGAATGCTCAGAATATACTGATCTCTCTTGGCCATGAGCCACGCTTTCAATTTATCAGGCATCCTTTTCAGTAATGGGTTAACCCTTATAGACAGCTAATGTTCACTCTGTTTCTGCTGGAATACATTTAAGATAAAATATTTATATCTTTCCTCTGGAATAAGCATTAGAAATGCAGGATTGTTCAAAATAATGGTCTAAAAGAGGAGTAAAAACGAGAGCCCAAAATAGCTAATAAATATATTTTCAAATATGCAGATATCCAAGAGAAAAAAAAAATGAGGATTTTTATATATCTGACATTGGTACGGAGGAAGATTTGATATCACCGATCAGCAACAAGCTAGAACATGTTGACAAGTACAAAGTGACTCATGAGACTCTGCATGGATTTAAAAGGGGAGATCATGCTTGGTAAAATGGATCTCACAAGAATGAGGCACCGAAGTGTGTTTGTGTGTCTGTGCGCACGTGTGCACGTCTATAGACATACACATGCACACGTATATAGATCTATATTTATATACAGCTTAAAAGATTAAGTGACTTTTACTCTAATTTTCCTGTTAAAGGCATTCAGAAGAACTCTTGACATTTTCATATGCAATCTCTTGGAGGAACAGAACTGACTCTCAGGGTGTGGGGCTGCACTCAGGGAATGCTCACTGGGGAGTGGTAAAAAAGTTTGAAGATCCCAAATACTCACAATGGCCTCCTCATCATGATCTTTAAAAGACAAAATGTGTGATGGTCTCCCTTAGCTACTCAGGTGTGAAGTCAGCTGATGTGGATTGCACATGTTCCCAGAGCTGTTTATTCAATGAACCTTGAGTAAGAACAGGAGTTTCTCTTGTATTATAAAACTGGCAAAAGTCATCAACATAAATAAAATTGTCTGTACTCCTACCCTGTCCTGTGATGGGCACTGCTTCCAAGCAAGGGGCATCCATACTTTCTCTGGGCAACCTGTCCTAATGTCTCACCACTCAAATCAAAGTCTTGACAAATAATTTAGTCTTAATATGGCTTCCCTTTCCAGTCAGGCCCAAGCCTGTAGGATAAATCCAAGAGAAAAAGTGAATGGTGTTACCCTGGACAAAGCTGGACCCTTCCTCACAAATATTCACCTGTGTAAAAGAGAAAGCCTGCTCCCACACATGGCTCATCATTGCAGATCGCTGCTCCTGCAGTTTAGGGGCTCATAGCGCAGTCTAGGCTTTGATGGTGTCTCTTCTCTGCAAGAAGAAGCTCCAGAATCAGGATATCCCAGTGGCACACTACAGTGCAAGTTAATAGCAGGGACAGGCGATTGCTTTTGGCTTTTATCGTTCTCAGTTTCTGCCATGAAATACAACCACAGTTTCTCTGGGCGACGTGTTCCCGTGCCTTACCACCACAAATCAGGGTCTCAACACATTATTTGGGCTTGATGTGCCTTGCACTGTTAATGGCTTCCAATTTCACCACTTGTCCATAAGCAGAAAGCTCTTCTGATCTTTTCTGCTGCGAGCTTTTGTTAGTTCAAAAGGGAGAAGCCAGTAAAAGACCTCCCAAAGACACAGCAAAGACTACACAGCAGGTGGATAGGCAGAAAAAACAGGTATCTCGATAGCTCTACGTTGCTCAGGCAAGATCCGCTCTCTTTTAGTCACTTCTGCAAAACACGTTTTGACCTTCCAAATAGGTGCAACAATGTGACTAATATAAAGTCTAAACTTACTGAAAAATAAAGCTATACAATTCCCAGGACAGTAGTTGCACTAAGTGGAAACACTGGAAAAAGTTCCTCTAAGTCCCTTTGGCAACATCATCAAAACAAAAGCATTAACCTAAAGGATAGCCATATGTTAACCAACACTTCTTTGCCGCCTTAAAAAAAAAAAAAAAAAAAAAGCAATCTGAAGGAATAAGCAAGACTGGGGTTTCATGGCCTTCTTTTTGATACTGGTTAGCTTTTGGATGATTTTGTCATCTAACTGGAAAGATAAGAATGGAAAAGTGGGAGAAAGAATAGTGGAAATGCAGTAGCATATTTAATACAAGGTAAAATAATTAAGTTGATAGCAATTATTGTGCAAGCCCCAAGCTGCGGTCTAATCAGCTGTCGCAACCTAAGCAGGATTGGGCTGCATTGGTACTTAAGGGAGAAATCCCATATGCTATTGAAAACACAATTGATGATTCAATAGCTGTTAAGCCTCTCTTCTGATTCACTTAGGAAACAGATCACACCAAAGTTTAGAAGGAACTTTATATTTACTACTAATTAGCATAATTGTATTAATATTAGAAAGGATATTTATTTTCTTGTTGTCTACTACACTGCTTTTGTAGTGTAGTAGTTTCATAGGAATATGGAATATATCTTCAAATTTCTACAGCATTTTAGAGGTACTAAATAGCACTTGTATTTTTTGTCAGAAGTGGTTTCTACTTTAGGGCTGGACAAAGTGATTCTCCCATAAATGCCATGAGCTTAACACACTTAAATAGTACTATTTAAAATTTATAAGACTCCTATGAGACAGCAGCAAGGTCTTGCCCAGAGTTCATGAAACCAGGATGAAAATCTCCTAAGCAGACACTGAACAGCTGGGCTATGCATCAATAAATCACATGTAAAATCTGTATTCTTTTGACTGGCAAATGAGCTGCATGGGAAGGAGTGTCACCCTCAGATTGCAATGTCCTTTGGGAACCAGTTCAATAAAGTTTAAATGCTAACATATAATTTTAATACTATTAGAACAATACAAATGACCATTTAGTGAAATAAGTGTCATTAGAGACACCCAGACATCACGGAAGAAGATTTTGTGGGAATACAGACTACAAGTTTTGGGTCTTCTGTGGAGCATAATGTGCTGTTACAGTGGAGAAGAGGTAATAATTCATTTTACATACTGGAGATAATGTGCTGAAGGGGGAATAAATGGACCACATCGGTTAAGTCTGCTACACAATGTAGGGAATTTTAAAAACCACGTCTTTGCTGAGAGATAAAGTCCTCCTGGAATTAGTGCTACATCAGTTAACAACAGAAGACAAAATCTGGATGTAGGATAGAAATTTTATTTAAAACACTAATGAAATACATTGTATAGTTTAGCGTGAATGTGATTTAATCAGTCTTTTGTGTATCCAGATATTAGAGTGGCGGCAAATACCTGTGGCTAAGAATGACTTAAGCAACCAGAGAATATGTAAAACTTTGTAGTTTGGCACTAGAGCAATAAAGTCTATCTTGAATATATGCATTATTAGAGTCCCACTAAGATGAGCTGAAGAAAAGAGGGATAGCTGATATTTGAAATTCTTTTACCTGTTTATTCTCAGACATGAAGGCCGAATTTCTGGCATATAATGAAGCACCTGAGTTAGAGCCAATCTGAGGCAGCAGGTCCCCATGCCATAGCCTGGCACTACACAGAGCCAGCAGGTCAAGGCTCAGGGAAGTTCAGATGTGTTTGTAGAGCATAAATGCTCGAGGCAGTGCCATTCCAATGCAGCTACACATTTCCAGATCTGAACAGCTTCTGTGTGTTTCCGCACAATAGACTCTTGTATTCCTCATCAAGTTAACTTCAGGGCGGCCAGTCCGGTGTCAATAAGGCCAGAAATCTTGGTTTTGTCACAAGAGGAGCCTTACTGCTATTTCTTCCCAATTTCTCTGACAGTGAGTTGTGTGAAAGAGAAATGTAAATATATTGTCAAACGTGTTATTTAAGGTATTCAACATGTACTTTCCAATGCCTTTCAGCTTAGGATACATTCTGTTTAATATATTGGGCAATAGAGTTTATTCTCATATTTGTGGTTTTTCTGACCATCAGACAAGTTAGGCAGTGTTGTGCCTTCTATTATAACATTCACTGAAGAATAATAGTCCTTTTCTTGGATCCTGCAACCTATTGTTGGTGCAGGGTCTAAGGAATCATATGGCTAAAAAAACAACAGTCAAAAGTGGCTAGTCAGTCCAAATAAATATTTAGGATCAAGTTGCCTTAGGGACAGCTCTAACTTGCAGTAGCCAGTGCCCTGTCTGTGTACATTTGCCCATGCCCTATGTATGCTCAGTTGCGCTAAGGCCTGATTGTGTGCCAGTGCATGCACTCAGGGTGCTCTAAATCTGCATGGTTCATAACCGAGCTCCCTGACTGCGTATTTCCAGCCTTCCTGTAGAATGCAGTGCCTTGTTGTGACACCTGCTCCAAAAGGTCTCCAGAACCTGCTGGTGTAATCCCAGTGTGGTACAAAGTGGTAAAAGTGAGGGCCTAGCAATAAGTGTCCCGGAGAAATTCAGATCCAGATTATGAAACCTAAAGATAGAGATGCCTACTTGTGATTGTCCACAGGCAGGCCGTGTGTTTAGGCTGATGTGAAAAATCAATGGAGTCAGACACTTGTGAGAGGGAAATTCAACTCCTTTCAGAGCAGAGGACTAGGGAGCTGCTACATACAAGCAGCTGGTACTGAGACCCACAAGCACCTCCCTCCTGGTCTTCCACTGCTGCTGTGGGAGGATGTGGACCTTCTGGAGGTGCCGCCTCATGTCTGCCATCCTGGTGTGAATGCCTCAGTTACAGCTCAGGTAGCACGAAATAGTTCAGTGTGGGCATCTCACGTGAGTCTCCCTGCACAGGCCAGCTGAAATGCTCTGCAGGCACCTGCATTTACTAGATCTGCACTGCCTGTAACAAGTACTTCAAACCCGCATGTCAACATCCGTGTATAGACACCTACATTTAGATTCATTAATTACTGAATAATATCCTCAGTGGTTTCTCTATAAAAAGGTGTAAGTGCACAAATCCTGAAGCAGTTTTTTATTGAAACCCTTGAAACCCCTGGTACAGGAAAGGTGCTTGGTCTTTCTGAACTAAATGAATGTGGCAACTATTTCCCCAGGAGGGGTTAGCTGCTGAGTTGTTTTAAATCCAGAAGACATTGGCAAATAAATGCGGTTTTTTTTTTCTGTTTCTCTCTCTTCACCCAGAAGATGTGGTGCAGCCAGGTCCTTAAAATAGAGTGGAGCTGGAAAGGATTTGGGGCAGCTGGAGAAACTGTCAGTGACTAGATGGCTGTACAAGCAAATGCCTCAAAGCTGAAATTCATATGAGCTAAAGGCTACAATAAGTGAAAGAGATTCACAGAAAGTGCAAGCATTGTCAGCATGTTTCTTTCTCTTCCCTGTCCTTTGAAGCCAGCCAGTATCAAGGAAAGCAGCCAGAGCGGAAAAGGAAGCAGTCTGTCTTTATAAACCTAACAAGCAAGCGTAAGACTTTGGGACTTGTTTAAGAGAACCATGGGAAAAACCTGTGCCAAACCCAGTTCTCAGCAATTTCACAGCATCACTTTTTTTAGAAACTGGAAGATTCATCTTTCTGCTTGGTGTGGAAATAAAGATATCAGCAAAACACAGAACTTTACAGGCATGTGGCTATCATAGCCACCATCATCCTTTTCTCCCTCTATTGAAAAGCAGCTATTTTATCCTGATAATATATTCACAGGTGATATTGCTTTTTCTCACATCAGTCACTGAGCAGATAAGAGAGTTCCTTTCCATTTGGTACAGAAAATTCCACAAAGGTCTAAAAATGATGAGTTGATATTTTTTTCCCTTTTAAGTACTCAAGTTCATAAAATGAACTACCAGTCTTCTGCAGATTTGGGTGAGGTTCTTCTGGAACATAATCAGACTGGGTATAAGAAAGGGAATTTTTGGATTCAGCCTAAATACAGAATAGTAACTTTTGGTTTTAAATAGTAATACTTCTCCTTTAACTAAATACTGCCATTTCATGGCTTTCTTTAAACTAGCAGGAATTTCCTGATAAAAACACATATAAGTAAACTGACAATATAGGTAAAAAAGCAAAAAAAAAAAAACAAAACAAAACATATGATCTTGTCAGGAGTATTAACTTTGGTAACTTTGAGATGCAATGTGAAAAATCTACAGGCAACAATTCCATCTTTATTAAGTTTAATAGCAGGTAACAGTCATTCAGATTAGAAGTTCCAGAGAACAAGTATGCAATAGCCACTAAGGAAGAAGTTAAGAGGGTTTTAAAGTGGTCAGTAGTTCAAAAACCTTTATCCAGAAATTTACACTGTATAAACACTGTATAAAGGAAATCTTTGATTTCCTGAAATTAAATCCTGTATGAAAAGGCAAGCTGGTTTTATATAATGCCACACTTCCAGAAGGCAGGAGAAGTGGAAATGACCGGTAATTATATCTAATTAAACTTTATTAGGATGTACATAGACAATCGATTGAATATATTTGTTTTGATTCTTCATTTTCAGAAGATATTTAAAATCAATTGTTATTTATTTTGCCGCTAAAAATTCTCTTTATACTCACAAAAACAAAATGACCCACTCATTTTTCAATTATTACAATTAATTTAAATGCTTCAGAAAGCTTTATGTTTTGTTTCATTATATTTTTAAAGGACAATATTTTTTGTTTTCAGCGGGGCCTGGAATCCACAGGATTTGAAATATTTTGCAATAAAATATGAAAAGTTAAGCAAAGGGTACGTGTTGTCTGGACTTCTTAGTTATTTGCACACTTTTTGAAGACAGGAAATAATGTGCAAACTAGGCAAGTGTGTTAAAAAATATTCTCCAAAAGTCATGTCATGTAGTACAGTTAATGAAGCATGGTTTCAGTAGCATTTTCAGTGATTTACAGTACATTCTATACTAAAGGAGAATGATTGTTTATTAAGATGGAAGACATTTTTCATTTGATTACCGTTCAGTTCTGATGAATTCAAGGGAACTTTGAAATTGTCTCATGTCGTTACTGTACCATGTATATCTCATGCAAGGATATATTTTATATTTTATATTTAGCTTTTTTTTTCCTTTTCTTTTCTTTTTTTTTTTTTTGGCTTTGCCATCATGTTTCTCCAAAAATAATTTTCTTATTGTCTTCTTATTGATAAGGAATGAATTAGTTCAGATGAAATAAAATTATTTTTAAAAGGAAAAAGTACAAAATAAAAAAAAATAAAAAGAGGGTAGATCCGTTACACATGTTAGTCATTTGTAGGCAATCTCATGCAAAATAGTTTACCAGTAAGACACTGACTTAGTGGTCACTGGTATGAGATACACTGGGGTCAGCCCCTGGGTCCTGTGCACTTCACACAACTATTCACACAACAGCAGAGTGAGTGTAATTGCTGTCATTCTGATATGAAGTTATTTTTAGTAGATATTAATAGCTGATACAAATCATGCTTTAGAGCTTAAACTACCTGCCAAAACAGATGGCTACTGATGCTGATGTTTTCCCTGATTATCCTAGAGTGAGAAAATGCAATATTCAGCTTCCATCACTTGATTGATCCACCATGGAATATCTGAGCGAGTCAAGATTCACCTTATCAACTAAATGATCAGATAGCAAATTGAGCCAACAGCCTGATCAGTTATTCTACAACCTTAAGAGATTGCAGTTGAGAATAGGCTTTGTTTAGTGCATCTGTAAGTAATACATAAACTGTATCACTGGACACTGGAGGAAAGGGGTTTTTCAAAATCTCTGGGTGAGTTTCTTTCAGAGATAAACACATTCAGATATCAAACAGCCAACAGGAACTAAGGGTAAAAAAAGAATGAAATCTGTCCAAGGAAATGCAAAGTACAGTAGTCCTGTAACCACCTTTTGTCATAAAAGCTGAGAGGGACCCTTTTTGTTTCTCTAAGACTATAATCTCACAGAGGAAAAAGAAAAGCAGTGGTCACCTGCAAACAAATAATAACTTAATAAAGAAAAAAACATCCCACTGATAGGAGTTAATGAAATATCCATTGCCAATTTGCAGTTTTTATTTTTCTGTACTTTTGTGTTATGAGAAAAGATGGATATCTTAGAGCACAGGCAGTGCTATATGGTAATCCTTCACCTTGAGCTCTGCTTCCAACACCAGCCACCTTAGTGGGCAAGGACTGTCAACCTCTAAACACCACCCCTTGACCTGTACAGATGAGTTGAGAGCTCTCAGCCCAGCACCCAGGTGAGAAACGCAAGTACCACATGTTTGACCCTGGTCACAAACTTCAGTAGTATTTCTGGCTATGAAGCCAAGAATTTGTCATGGTATGACCAAGTATTTTCTGCTTGCATCCCAGATCCGTTTTGAGACAAGGCAGCATATGGAATCTTACTTGGTTGCAGCAGCCTCTGCCTGCTCTGTGAATCTCTGCCAGCTGACTGAGATTACATGTCTATCACCAGCTCTAAAATTCACATAACACCAAATGTATATTTTCTATTTCACCTACTGCAGAGCTGGAGCCTCCAGCTTTTGGGAGAACAAATATCAGCCTTCCCTTTCCATGCACAGTAAACAGCCTTTTTTTCTTACACTGCTTTCAAATGCCGTGACTATATCCAGCTGCTGCATTTCATTAAGGCATCATCTTTGATGTATTACTAATATACCAATTCAATGAAATATGAAGACAAAATAACCTCGTGCTGGCTAGCAGAAGCCAGGCACAGTGAAAAGCAGGAACTGGAAGTGCTCAGACTATTTGCAGTGGCTCCGTCTGGAGATGTGATGAGTTACACGTCTCAAAATAAAAGACTCTCCATTCAACCTTAGTTATCAAGATAAAAGAAGATACTGTTTAAAGCAAGAACAAATATCAAAGAAGTGACAAAATGAGCATCTCTGAAAAGAAAGATGTAGACTCAATCTTTCATATTACCTTAAATGAAATAATTTGAGCTCTCTAGACAGCAAGTTTTTTTTATTAATACACGTGGTCATTCTGATTTTCCTCTCACTGCTTCTCAGAAATACCTTAATGAGTACAAGAGTCCTCCATATTTGTTACCAGTTATTATTACCTGTCCTTCAGCACTGTGTAAAGATCCAGCATGAGATCACGAACAACTGTGGAAAAAGATGCTGTACACAAAAGCAGTAAAATATAATTCCCATGCCAAATATCTGCCATCAGGGATAGACGGGGTGACACAAAAGAAATAATCTTGTTATGTCCATTGAATTGTACTAGTATTTTCAATATGCTCTTGGTATTGATCTTCTCCTTTTCTGTATTTATTTCTGTGTAATAGATAAGAAAAAACTTTGTCTTGCATTCCTTCACTGTTCCTTGTGTATTGCCTTTTCATTCCAGATATTCACTTACCTCTGACTCAGGAAGAAATATTTCTTCAAGCCAGGTTTAGGGATAATGGTTACATGCTATGTGCAATCTTTAGAAAAAGATATATATCATTATGTGCATTAAGGCCTTCTTGAGCTGGGGTCTTATGAGTTAATGGATAGGCGCACTGAGCACAGGAATACTGCTCAAGGTCTGTTGTGTAAGGGAAAGACAGAGAGCAAGGGCTGGCCAGACACTGATTCCTGATAGCACACTGCAGAGGGATAAGTGTCCTCGTAGGTAAAAACTTCTGACAGCATGGACATTTTCCTGGCTTTAGAAAGAGAAAAGGCCGTGTAATTAATAGAGAAAAATATAGCAATGCCTAATCAGTCAGCACTACTGCAGTGCTTCAGATTTTGTGGCTGACGAGGCAAATTCCCTCCCCTGCGTCCTCAGGCCTGAGTGCCCTCTGGTAGCACCCTGACTTGGCGGGAGCTACTGCTCAGACATGCTGCTAAACTACCACTGTCCTCATTTCTTACAAAAACAGAAGAAAAAAGGAAAATACACTACAATATAATGCGTAAAGAAAAAGATCTTTCAGGGCAAAGGAGGGAAGGCAGGCATGCAGCAGTTGGCAGGTACACCCCAGTGCCTGGCTGCTCCTTGCATCTTGCCTGTCTGCACAGAAACTGTCACTATCCCAGTCTGAGAGGATAAATACACACTGGTCTCTGGCTTCTCTGAACGTGACCAAAAGCTTCTGCATTTCTCAAACTGCATGTGCTTTAGAAAGATATTTAGTGTAGGATCTGAGCTTTAAAGCCGTTGGAAAATCCTTTCTAAATCTCAGCACAGGATTTTTTTTTTCCTTTTTGGCCTGCAGGCATTTCTAATAGTAGAACATCACTTTCTTGCCAAGACAAATTCTACCTCTTGCTTTTATTTTCCCATGCCACTTCCTGTGCCAATCAGGCTTTCAGTTCTCCTGCAAATCCTGCTAGAAAAGCACTTCTGCTTCTCTTTTCATCACTGATTTCTTCTTTAGTACAGTATCCTACTGTACGTAGATTATAGCCTTACTCTTAAATTGTTAACCTTGCTCGCCTGTTGATAAAGATGGTACACATTGCTAAAAAATGGGTGCTGCTAAAGAATGGCAGAGAAACATTTCCCCAAGGTGTTTCTGTTTCTGTGCACTGCTATTGTATGTCTCATCATGTGGACAAGCTAATAGATTATTCCTTTGCACATTCCACTACATGATATTGTACTTTCCCTTTTCTCCTTATTTTATAAGGAATGAGTACAGTGGAAGTTCAAATGCATAAAAGGAGAAGGAACAGTATCCATGAAGGATCTGGCTGTGGCCCCTTTAATTCTGTGACTATAAATGCTTCTTGCAATCAGCTCTGAGGCTTCAGTGAAGAGCAGCTCACAGATATTTTTCCACCAGGACTGAGTACACCACCAGTATCATGTTTCAATAGAACAGCTGGTGCTTAAAAGGATGGTAATTACAATTTTATTCAAAAAATCAGAACTGGTGGAGCTAAGAAGATGATTGATTCAGATGGATGACCTTGAAAGGCAGATTGCAATGAACTTGTTGAACTTCTGAAAAAGTAAAAAAAAAAAAAAATTAAATAAAAATAGATCTCTCTACAACATTTCTGGTACTTTTTGGTAATATGCTACAATCTTCAATTTCCCCCCAAATACTGTCATTATGAAAATTGACTGGAAAAAAAGTAGTCTGAAAAGCCTCATTATTTTACTATTCCTTCCAAGGGTAGGGATGACGTTCTAAAACTGCACTTCCCTGTAATTAAAAGCTCTGCAAAATTTTAGGTTTGAAACAGTAGATCATGCTGATGGTGTGTTTTACAGAAATTAAAAGACAAAAAGAGCTGTACTGGTTTGGGAAATGGACAGCCAGTCCCCAACTATGACAGCAGCCATAAGCAGCTGCCCAAGGAAGAATATGAGATTATAGCAAGCCTCCAGTAATACTTCCTCTGAACATTTCCCATTCTCCACGTGTTTGAGGTTCAGACCCAAAACATCAGTGCATTTCCCTTTGGTGATTCTGACCAGCATCTGAAACCAACATTGACACCTACAGTGTCTGCAGCATCCTGCAGTAGAGTTGTGCAGCTTTGCCTATGAGTTGTTTGAAACACAGGACCACTGTATCCTGTTTCCAGTGATATCCTGAATTTCAATCAGGCTGGAAGGGACCTCAAGATTGTTGTAGTCCAGTCTCCTGCTCAAAGGAGAGTAAGCTACAAGGTCAGATTAAGTTGTTCAGGGCTTTATCCAGCCAGACTTTGAAAACCTCCTTGAGTAGAACCTGTACAACCTCCTCGTTCCAACACTTTTTTAGTCTCATCAGCAAAATATTTTCCTCTATACCCAATTGTAACTGCCATTCAGCTCTTCGTGGCCATTGTCCTTTGTCTTTCTGCCATGCAGTGCCAGGAAGACCCTGGTTTCAGCTTCTCAGTAAGGCAGTGCTACTGTTTGATAGGTGCTAGTTAGTTAGCACTGGTTAGTAGGTACTGCTGTCAGGTTCCCCCAGAGCCATCCCTTTCCCAGACTGAAGATGCCCTGGTGCCTCAGAATCTCATTTAAGTGCAAGTGCCCCAGATTTGACCATCAAGGGTAGCGCTTCACTGAATTCACTCCAATTTATTGATGTCCTTCTTGTACTATAGGGCCCACAACTGGATGCAGAATTCCGGCTGTGCCCTACTGAGTACTGAGAGAAGGGCGATAATCTCTTGGCCATGTTGCTCCTGCTGACACAGCTGGGCAAGCTCTCAGCCATCCCCACCACTCGTGGCATGATGTTGACTCATGTTTAATCCTGCTGTCAGCCAGGAGCCCCAGCCCTTTCCCACAGAGCTGTTCCCCAGCTGCTCAGTGCCCCCATGATCGTGCAGCTGTTAACGCAGAGCCCTCCACAGCCACAACTTACACAGCAGCATCAGGCTACTCACCATTTTCTTCTCTGTTCCAAATAACTCCTTGGTTTTTGTTGGCTTGTTTTGAGTATTTTTGTTAATTTGCCTAAACCCACATATATTATAGCAAAGCGCGTATTGGATTCATGCTGTTTGTATTTCTAGAGTTAAAGCAGATAAACCTCCTTGTAAGCCATTTTGATATTCTTTAGCAACCCTAGCTGCCACTTCTGAGCACCCTTACAGAGGTGACACGCTGCTTTTTATCATAGTGATCAGCTTCATCATGCTGCTGAATTCATGTGGTGTTCTGCAATGTACCTTCTCTTACTTTCTGTTTGGATTGCAGATAGATGTTGCTAGTATAGATGACATGAAGCTTCTCCATGTTCTGCAAGTTAAGTATTTGCAGACTAGCAAGATGTCACTTGTCATATACTTGCTTAACATACAGCACCCTGAAGGGCTGCCAAAATATGTATAAACATTGTAAAAAAGAAATCCAGAGGAAACATTATTTCAATTAAGGCAGTTTTTCATGTTCGTGCTCCAAATAATTACAAAGGGGAGTCTGAAAGCTGAAACTCAAAAAGGAAATGAAACCAGAGGAGTCAGTCATGTCCCATAAGGTCTAACTACTGTGAAAGAGCCAATGGGCTACTGCTCATCCCATCCCATTGTGTAGCTCTAACCCTTTAGAACCATAATGCATGTCAGATAACAATAGTCCAGATATAAACTTTTGTCTTGCATTTAAATTTCAGAAGAAGGCATAAATATTACAAGGGAGAAAGGGCATGCTCTCAGTCTAAACTCTTGCCCTAAGTGACCTGATTTGGGAGACTATATTAGTGGTGCCATATCATTTTAGTTTCAGCCTTTGGTGTGCATGTTGGCACTGTTACATAGGTCTTGGGGCATGGAGTTTTCTGCAGTCTTTCTGCTGCGTGCCATTTCCAGATGTCTCATCTCCAGCAATGCCTAGTGGCTTGAGTAGCAGCAATGTGGTGATGTTGCACATGATGAGTAATTACTGAGCTCTACCGCAGTTCCATCTCCAGTCCCCTCTTTAAATGCATACAGATTACCCAGGCAAGGTTTGGCAAATTGGTGCAATTAGCCTGTGCATCAAGAAAATGCTGTTCCAACGGAGAGTATCAATGAATGGACCTTGTCAGGTTTTATTGGTACCTCAGTTACATGAATGCAAACACACATTCATACATATCTACATCTAGGCATGCATTTTAACAAGTTGTCTAACTTTTCTTTGAAGCTGTTGGTGCTGGAAGGCTAGACAACCATTCCATGCTGGCCATCAAGCCACTACACGGTGATCATGCTAATCAAAGCGCTCTTTGAAATGCTGTTTAGCTTCATTACCATCACAAAAGAGCAGCTAAAGGACATCTAAGGCGGGAGGGGGGGAATCGGGGAGGGGGATTGGAGGGGATGTGAATGCTCTGAGACACTATAATCTATTTGAACAGCCATGTTTATTGGAAACAGGAGGGGAAATTGTTTAGCATAAGCTGGTATCAATCACTGAATGGTTTCTGTTCTGTGTTATTAATGCGCAGGCAGACAGGCAGGGAAGAATGGGCTCTGTGGAAAGACAGACATCTCCCCACTAAAGGGGGAAAGGATTGGTACACACACCACACCCCTCCCAACCAGATGGAGTCCTGCAATCTACCATAAAGGCTAATTTTTTCCCAGACTAGGACAGAGAAGTTATAACAACTCAATGCCTGAATGATCCTTTTTTATTTTGAAAAGTTTTGTGCTTTTTTTTGTGTACGCGGATTGAATTGTTTTTTATGGGTGAGGATGTCCTCCACAAAGAACCCTCCATCCAGTAGAGCAGGAGGCTCTAATACAACATAATTAAGTAACATTGCCTGGCTAACTATGCTTACTTGCCTCTTTGTAGATGTAAATGTTTTAATGTCTTATTGCATGGTTGTCTCTTATTAAAGAAACACACATTTTGTCTTAAAAACAATATTGTCTTAATAGTTTGCTGGATTTATCTGTTTTGACTTAGGGTTAGCAAATTAAAGTGACCATCGATTTCAGAGGAATTAAACCAAGTGTCCGCAGTTATCATTCTGCAATAGATCATAGATGTGGAGGCTACAACCTCTTGTGGTTCAGTTAAACTGCTGGTAAGTACAATGTGGGCAAGAACCTCAAGGACTTTGATGCAACAAGTATATCCATACAAAAGTCTTCCCAGGCTCCCTGATTTTGGCTTGAAAGCTCGTTATGGAGCCACAGTTGTGTATATTCATGATAGATGCTGAAGGATGCTTTTCATTACACTTACACTTCAACTCTAAAGCAAACAAGAGTTTCCTGTTATGTCAGTTAGATCGAAGGAGTACTTACACATGCAAATAAATCTAAAAAATAACACAACCTCAAAACTGATCCTCTCTGCTTTCCTATTAAAAACATCAGTGTGCTTTTTCATAATGAATCAAAATGCAGACTCAGGGTTAGATATTTGAAATACAAAGTGAACATGTTTTCTTCTGCTGAATTCTGAAATATTCCAAATCATACCTGCCACGCTGCAGTCACATCAGATCTCATAAGCTAAATGAGTTTTGATTAGGTCAATACTTGGTTGGAAACAAATAGCTGGTGAATCAGAAAGGAAACATTCACCAGTAGATAGCAGACTACCTTTTGTATGAGCCTTAAACCAGTGTTTGAAAGGGCCCTATGTCACTGCAAGTCTCCAGGTGGATATAGAGAGCAAAGATCTACATGGCTGTATTGGGTTTGTGTGGCAAGATTTTGGTAGCCAAGGGGCTACAGGGGGGCTTCTGTGAGAAGCTGCCACCATGTCTGAGAGAGCCAATGCCAGGCAGCTCCAGGATGGACCCACTGCTGGCCAAGGCTAAGCCCATCAGTGACAGTGGCAAGTGCCTCTGGGATAACAGATTTAGGAAGGGGTAAAAAAACCAGCACAGCTGCAGCTGGAAAAGAGGAGCAAGAATATGTGAGAGCCTGCTCTGCAGGCACCAAGATCAGTGCAGAAGGAGAAGCAGGAGGTGCTACAGGTGCTAGAGCAGAGATTCTTCAGCAACTCGTAGTGCAGACTATGGGGAGAGAGGCTGTGCCGCTGCAGACAATGTAGGTCCACAGGGATGCAGAGATCCATCTGCAGCCCATGGAAGACTCCACACCAGAGCAGACAGATGCTGGAAGGAAGCTGTGACCCTGTGGGAAGCCCATACTGGAGCTGGGTCCTAGCAGGACCTGTGGCCCCATGGAGAGAGGCTTGCTGGCAGGTCTTGTAATCCTATGGGGACCAATGCTGGAGCAGTCTGTTTGTGAAGGACAGCACCCCATGGAAGGTATCCATGCTTGAGCCATTTGCAAAGAACTGCAGCCTGTGGGAAGGAACACGTTGGAGAAGCTTGTGGAAGACTGTCTCATGTGAGAAGGACTGATGCTGGAGCAGGGGAAGAATGTAAGGTGTCCTCCTCCTGAGAAGGAAGCAGCAGCAGAGAAAAGGTGTGGTGAACTGACCACAGCCCCCACTACCCTTCCCCCTGTACTGCTTCAGGGGAGGAATAGAAAATGTGTGAGTAAACTTGAGTCTGAGAAAAAGGGAGGGCAGGGGGAAGGTATTTTAAGGTTAAGTTTTATTTCTCATAATCCTACTTGGATTTGATTGGTAACAAATTAGACTGATTTCTTCAAGTTTAGTCTGTATTGCCTGTCACAGTAACTGGTGAGTGATCTCAAAGTCTGAGGGGAGGGAGCGTCTTCTCTTTTCCTTCTTTTTGGTTATCCAGCACTGTTTTCAAATCCTTTCTCTAATGTGTGTCAGAAGAACCAGGAAAAGTTGGTAATTATTCTTATAAAACTGGTAATGCCTGTGCATATCTTGCCCATACATAAATGGACAGAAATACTTCAAGCTCAAAGGGCTGTCAAAAAAGTGAGACGTTTTGGTTCCTGCTTAGTTCATGATCAGAGAGGTGTTCAAATACTTGCCCTCAACATCTCATTCAGAACGAGCTTTTTTTGTTAATCATCAAATCTTTTACTTCTTTCAGATATGAACTGATTGATAAGGGTTCTGCATTTGCTGGCCTAGTGATTGTGCTTGAAACGGCTGTGTTATTTTTGGAACACAGAAACTATATTCCTGCAGACAGAAAAGTAAAGCTATTAAAATGAGTATAGAAAACAAGCAGAGGAAAACTCTATAGATCTCAATCACGCGGTCGGAGTTTCTTTGACTAAGAAATATCATTTATGCTAACTTGTGACACTTGGGCATTCTAATAAGAACAGGAGGCCACATAGGGACAGGTTCCTCAACACACACAGTGCTGAACAATGAAATGAGGATTTGATTTTAGGAAACACCTGACATACTGCATGACATTTCAGTAACTGTCTACTTAACAGGTTTGATTTTATACTTAATGCAAAGACAGGCTGAAGAAACAGAGAGCACCCCAGGTGGAACCTCCACTGGCACAATATCACTGATGAAGTTTTACTTGATGCAGTTGCTATCACTTTCAGTCATCTCTGAATGGTAAATAGTTCAAATTATAAATTCTTTGCCACTAAATCGTCTGCTGCTAATTGCTCTTTTGCATGTAATTATCAGTCAGGATTTAATAAGTATGGAAATACTATTACATGCCAAAAAGTAAAAATAAAATGAGAAATAGCAGACTTAAAGAATGTCTGGCAGACAAACTCTTTAATTAATCCTGGAACACCATATTGGCTGGCGTCTCTCTCAGTGAACATCTCTGGCAGAGAGATGATGAGGTTTTATAATCCTTCAAGAAAAACGAGTAACACATTTGCTTCTAAGCTAGAAAGGTTTTGGCCTTCGCCTCCAGGTTATGCATATGAAAAGAACATCGATATGGGTGAGAACAAGACTGAACACATCAAAGGAAACATAGGAAATCTAAACATAACTTTAGAATAGCAACTTCTGTCCACCAATTCAAATGAGGGAGAGGCAAAATCCAGGAAGGGTTTTGAACTGTCACCAGGCTTTCAGGAGTAGCTCTAGCTTCTGCTTTCTTCACATGATTTGTGTTTTAAACAGCCATGTGGCTTATGGTGCAGGTAAAATATGGAAGATGTGGATGAAAAATTTAAATTATCGTTTCAAGGATTTTCATCTTGTTTCTGATTAGGAAAAAAAGGTCAAGATGACCAAATAACTTTGCAGTGATACCTTCTGCCTACTGTCAAATGGTGGTGGAAGTTGAAATATCCTTGAAATATCCCACCTTTGGTCACAGTCATTAGATAATATTGATGTGAATATAATCAGACTCAGCGGATAAAAAGACTGTACAGAGACATAGGGTCTGAAATCTAGATCCCATGTAGTTAATAGCTAAACTATCGTTTGCCACTGTGAAAGAAAATTCCCAGTGCATGCATTCCTGTAAGCTATCAAAGAAAATGAAGTGGAAGAAAGATTTGGTATTTTCATTACATTTCTCTAAAGAGAAAACATCTAGATTAAGGGTTGTTAAGCAGGTTAATGACCTGTTGCACAAGACTAAATTACTACTGAGAGAGACTGAGTAGAATGTAAATCTGAAATATATTTTCTTCAGTGAAAAACAAAAAAAATATTTCTTGCTTTAACTCCCTTAGTTGCTGTTGGTTATTTTTCTAGCTGTCATTTTGTCTTTCTGTGTAGCCCTGAAAACGCCTTTCATGAAGAATTTTGAAACAAAATTGACCAAGTTTGGCTAAGCATAAGGCTGGTACTAAAAGATGTAGGTGGGAAGCGTTACAAGATTTCTTTTGCTGTTCCTGTCTCAATTCCTCAATGTAAATCTGTTGCCCAAAGGGGAACAACCTACAGAACAAGTGAGAATTTTGTTCTTCCTGCCTGCTTCAGTCTATATCATTTCTTTCTCTGAGGATTAAGAGGGCAACAATTATGGTGAGACATTTTGTATGTGGTTAATTTTGTATGTGGATAGTTTAGCTATTAACTACATGGGATCTAGATTTCAGACCCTATGTCTCTGTACAGTCTTTTTATCCGCTGAGTCTGATTATATTCACATCGATATTATCTAATGACTGTGACCAAAGGTGGGATATTTCAACTTCCACCACCATTTGACAGTAGGCAGAAGGTATCACTGCAAAGTTATTTGGTCATCTTGACCTTTTTTTCCTAATCTGTTGCCCAAAGGGGAACAACCTACAGAACAAGTGAGAATTTTGTTCTTCCTGCCTGCTTCAGTCTATATCATTTCTTTCTCTGAGGATTAAGAGGGCAACAATTATGGTGAGACATTTTGTACATGGTTAATACCAGTTTACCAGGAACTCTGACCAATTCACTGAGAGCAGATGTGGCAACAGAATTCACTGTCTTCACTTATTTCAGGATTTGAATTGCTACCCTAGACAAAAAAGAGGACAATTGTGAGCACATTGAGCCTTCTAGATCTTCATACTTGGTTGTATTATTAGTAGCAGAGAGAGACATCACACTTCAGTACCTTTGCATTTGGCTAAATGAACTCTGAAGACATTCTGGTACACTCTACTTATGTTACCAAGATTTTTTTGACAGTTCTTTAGGCATAGGTTTGCTTACTATCATTAGAGAGAACGATCTAAATCTGGGAGATGTTGTTTTAATTCATGTATGAAATTAAAGTGAATTTTCCAGACATCTTTCTTTTTGTGGGTTCATTATGAATTTCTCTGAAATATCATTACTGAAGCTCTAAAATGAAGATAGCACCACCAGGTTGGATTTGATGTCTATTTTCCCTGGAAGATTTATGCATTTCATGTGTGACTGATTTTGTGATAAGGTAACTCTCTGGAGGGCATAGCTTTAGTTTTCAGATCATTTTTTTGCTTTCTAAACTAGAACAGGAAAAGAAGAAACCCTGCCTGATTGGATTGCCTTAGCAGCATATTTCTTTAGGACTTTTGCATCAGAGCAAATTAGATCATTCTGCACTGATGTGATATATAATTCCCATATCTTCTGTGCCATCAGCTCCTTGGGTTTGGTTTGAAGGAAAAAGAATTAAGCTGCAGCATTTGAGTGAAACTGTTTTTATTATTGGAATCACAAGGGTTTTTTATAGCCAAGAGAAAATCTACCATGACTACTACACAGTGTGACTCAATCTTAAATATCAGGAACCTTAACTCTGTCAGCATCAATTGGACCTGAAGC
This sequence comes from Dasyornis broadbenti, assembly GCA_013397935.1. Lineage (NCBI taxonomy): Eukaryota > Metazoa > Chordata > Aves > Passeriformes > Dasyornithidae > Dasyornis > Dasyornis broadbenti. The sequence continues at coordinate 2,659,504 of VZRN01006818.1, forward strand.
AGGTCCACTGCTTTGTCTTTATTTTTATGTAGCCCTATTAGCAAAAAGAAACTATTTCCTATTTGTGATTCAGTGCACACTGTTTTTATTATTTCCTTTAGTTCTTCCTCATATATAAGTCACTGCATATTAAATAATCTTGCAGTATTTCCTCTCTGAGTGTGTTTTGGTGCCTCAGTTGAGCACAGCTAAGCCAAACACTGGATCTGCTGGTTGAAAATTTTCGTTGATGGCACGTAGTGAAGAAATAATGACAGCTGAAACAATAACTGTCTATAGAAATCTGACTTCAGCTATCGTTGAACTTGTTGATCTTTAGTGAAAAATGAAACATGAACTTTAATGGAATATCACTCTCACTGCATCTTCCATCATCACATTATAGGTTGTGATTACCACATTTTTCTCCTTCTACTGTAAAATGACTCTTTGGAATAAAAAGGGCTGATTGCTCCATTAGTTCTTGATATCATTCAGCACTTAGGAAAACATGCATTTCTTTTGCACTTCATTTGCATTCCTTAATCACTGGTAATACCCTGGAAAATCTTATACTATTTGATAAGCCAGTCAGAGAATATTCTTTTGCTGAAGCCCTATTTTGCTCCAATTCCTAGAAGTAGAGTCTTGTTCTTTAGGCATTTGTATTGAACATGAATTATGATGACTCTTAAGATTAGACATGTGGGCAATGGTAAATACATTTTAAACCTCTAACACTAGTTTGTAATGAGAACTGTTGATAAACAAAACCAATGAGATAGACTGAGTTCAGTTGGAAGTAACTGTTAATGTTTACCACCAATACAAGATCTAAGAGCATATAAAATTGAATTACTAGCTTCCATTTTGTATCATCACTTGATTCCATTTCCATAGAAATTTTAATCCCTGACGGCAAAAAGGATGAAAAACTGGGGCTTACTTGACTCTATATGCCACCAACTGTATGTGCCAAAAGAGGCAGCTTGACTAAATGATCTTGTCAAAAGAGAAAGCAACATTTAGGGGGCAACAGAGGGAGTGAGTGATTCATATCAATTTGTTAAAAACAGTGGCGTATTTTCAGCCATTACTCCTTTGCTTCTTTGTCAAGGGCTCTGATTATTCAGCTTTTTAATGTTAAAAAACAGCGAACGTAGATAACTTTAGTTTACTAATGTTGATCGTTACTGAGCTTGTGTACATAAACAAGTTAGTCCAGAATAACCGTACGAAGACCCGTAGAAAGATAAAGAACTCTAGGTATCATCAAATAATGTTTTTAGAGGAATATTATTTTACATTAGGAGTAGCCACATTATAAGCTTTCTGCAAAAATTCTAAAAGACTGTATATTGGGAACATAAAGCTTAGTTTCCAGAAGTAGACACTGCTCTTACTTTCTTATTGCTCTAATGAGATATTCTGCACACATCAAGAAGGATGCTGAATTGGTGTTGGACATAAAGATTACTTCAACAACAATGCCGTTAAAAGGTGTGAGGATGGCATGGAGGAAAGAACTCACCAGAGGTGACAGTGAAAGAATGAAGTATTTAATAATGAAAATCTGTAACATTTTGGGGTACCTGAGTGGTTTTTTGGGTGAGTATAGAATTACTCATGTGACTGAAGTATTTGTAATACAGGTAAATTATCATAGAGAAATCCAGGAAGAAAGAAATAAAAAAACTATTTTTTTTTTCCTGACCTCTGAAGCACATGAATTAAATACAGGAACGAAAGAAGGATCTGAGCCTCCAACCTCATACAGTGATAAAGATTTTATCCCTGCCTGATGCACCTGCAAAACACGGTAACATCTTTTTCCCAACAAAGTGTGTAAGCATGCATGAAGCCATAAGACACCACTCTGGTTTAAAATTAACCAATGTACTTAAGTGCTTTGTTTTATTTAAACCAGCCTTGAATCAACCAAGATGGCTCACACAAGCCAACCATGTTCCACGATTCACTGGTCTGAAGTACCATGGATCCCTGCAACCTCCTCTGACTGCCCTGCAGGGGCACTACTGTACCACCAGATGAGTCACCTCAAGGAAATATAATTTTGGAGGTGCCTTCTTGAAACAAAACACTCTTTGCATAAGTTGTGGACAAATACTCCAGAACATAAAAAAAATTACTCCCACAATTATTCTTCTTCTAGTAATGTCTTACTCATGAACATTGACTAAAATGGGATATTTCAATTGCAATAAAATATCTGTATTTCCAAACTGACCTTGAAGCATGTACAAACTATTCCTTCAGGATGGTGTCATAGCTTCTCAGCTATATGCCTCAGACTATACACTGCTGAGAGGTAATGAAAATTCTCTTTCAGCCCCAGCTGCTCATGCTGTGTAAATTTAACATAATACAAATCTCACACTGTTCTCAGCCTTTGATGGGTTCCCAGAATGATCCTGTTAACTCCACGTAGAAAAGCAGAGTGGACAAGAGAGCAATGAATGAAAGCAACACATGACAAGGACCTGAGAACAATGAGCTTCTGTGGTTTATTCATGGAATAAACCTATATAGCAAAAGAAAAAACTTGGCCACACACAATATTGGCAGAATACTGGCAGAAAGTAGGTGTTTTTCCACCTCCTTCTCTGGTCCTTGGCAGCATAGGTTTTGAGAGAGAATTGAGGGACACTAGATCCACTGCTCCCACAGTAGTTCTGTCTGGGCAGCACTCCTTGATGATCTCCTGATGGAAGCTGAGGCTGCAAAACTGCATCTTCCTTCCATCCATGCCCATCAGAGCTGCAGAATGCATCACTATTCCCAGCAGGACAAAGCGACTGCAAAATGCCATCAGAGCAGATTTTTCACACTGACTACATGCTGGTGTAAATGATGACATCAGGTAAGGGAAAACAAAGAAACCAGCTTATTTATTTCTATCGTTACAGAAAAAAATGCCTCCAGAAACACTGAAGGAATGGACTTTGAGGACATTCTTACAAATCACAGAGAGACAAAATCATCTTTATCTTGCAATATGTGAGCAGACAATTGTCTCTCTGTATCTCATCCTTCCAAATGACATTGCTTCTACAATATATTTGTTCCAGTCTCTCTGAAGCACTGGCTAGTAATGCAAAAATCTTAGAAAAATGACTAATTTTGGCCTTTACAAGATAACAGAACAAAGCCCAGCTCTAGTACCATTACAGCTGAATACAGAGATAAAATGACATCCTTACACTGCCACAGAAGTGGTAAAAAAATTAGAAATCATATAGGTCACCTTGACTGTGACAGGCAGGAGATGTTCCTAACACAAGTAATATGACTCAATTTCGAATGAATGAAAAGACTAAGAAGTTTTGGAGAACTGTTTTTTTTTTGGAAATGACATTCCTCTGCATCAGACTGTAGCAGGTGGGTTGACTTTATCTCAGTGAGAGCTCCTGGCATCATTAACCCCCCTGAGAGATAACGAAATAATGGAAGGCATTTCTTAAGACTGTTTTGAAATTTAAACATGTTTTTGATATATGTTTTTCTTCCTGGTATGTAATGATTTCAAAAGTATTATAACTAATTGTAGATGTTTTTGTTTGGGAGCCTCCTCTTGCTTGACTAATGCACACAAGATATATGAGAGTCTTGACTTGTATTCTTGTTTCACTTGATGCTTTGTTTCATATTTGCCACTCAGATACATAATTTCACAAATAAACCACCAATACTTGGCAGTCCTCAATGTAATACATATTCATTATGAAGAGAAATTTTACAAACCCAGAAGGTTTAAAAATTCTAATGGTGGCTCTGACATGTTCAAACATATACCTTGCTATCATAATACATAGTTACTAATCCTAGAATTATATAAATAGCCTAATATATGCATTTAAACAACTTCCGCACTTACAACGCTGTGTTAGGTAATTTTAGCACACAAATGTGGTAAATGATTTATACGAACGAATAAAATCATGTTGAAAGACTAAGCCCCACGGTTCAATAGGTTATGGTGGGACTTTTTGCAATATAAATTCATTCTTCTTTCTATTCCAATGGTTGTTGACACCCACAAAGACCTTCAGTGCTAAGCTGAAGAGACCGTTATTGGTCATCCCTAATTTGGTACCACCATCTCCATGCAAGACAGCCAGAAAATGGAAAGACCCCAGAGACCCCAGCCCCTTCAGCCATCCTGCCTCCTGGGAAAACTGGAAAAAGTGTTGGCACAAATGACCAATGAGTTAGCTAAGTTTGGGGAAAACTTTAATAAGGACAAGGAGTTATGGAGCTTTCTCACATATCAGCAGATTCACAAATTCTGGGGGCTGGATCTTGACTTCTGGCCTTTGGAAGGTTTCAATTCAAAGCACTGAAAGATTTTTAAGGGAAGAATGGCAGTTCTGTCAGTGCAAACACTGAAAGCAATCTTACTGCAGCTTTCTAGTCTGTTCTCAGGCATGGTACTGTTACCCTTGTTATCTTTGCAAAACTAAGTAACAAGAGGAGAATAAACACACAAGCTCTAATCAGTACTTGAACTTAGTACTCCTCTGACAAGATTTTGTGCATTATAAACATTTATGTGTCAAAAATACTTCAGTTCACAAAAAAAAAAAAGAAAAGAAATCAAAGAACTTTTCAGCTGATTGAACAAAGAGTTCTCAGTCCCAGAAGAGTCTCTAATAAAGACCAGCAAGCGTGTGTTCCCGCTCAGGAGGACCTGAACACTACAGCTATCACATGTCAGGTCTAAAAACTACAGTCAATTACATAGGAACTCCTGGAGAAGTCTCTCCTGCTGAGCATATGGAAATCAGTGGATATTTTTAGGTTCTGCTGTGAGAATGTGGATAACAGTGTGTATTGAGTAATTACTATTAATTTATTTCTCAAACAGCAAGTTTAAAAGAAAAGCATACATCATATATTAAGAGCCAGCTTCAACATATGAGTTAAGGACTAATAAAGCCCTTTAGCAGAATATTCACAGAGTATGGAAAAGATCAAAACATGAGTCAGTTTGTGGCAGCCAACAGGGACACATCTTGACAGGCAGTGGACTGTGTTTGTTGTTCAAGTGATGGCAACAGGCATCACCTGCTCCAAGAGCACTCTCTGAGTCACTTTACCTTGGACAATCCTATGGATGAGTCAATTTTGCTCCAAGAAATCAAACTCTGCAAAGTTATACTCCATTCCCTCAATTCATTAATTCCAATTTAATTTTAGCCCTCTCTGTTCACTGAGTCATGGCAGAATAACGGTATCTGTATTTTTTCAACTTTGCAGTTACTGAGTCTCATGAAGGTGGGAGATAGCACATTCTGTTGGCCTGAAATTAAGCCCTTCCAAGGCAAGAATCAACAGAATTCAGTGTTGCTGTTTCAGGAAACAAAACAGATTAGTCCTCATGTCTACTCTGACAAACATTGTCTCATATTGTACTTAGCCAATATATTAACACTGAAATTTCTAAATTACTGGTATGGTCAAGGCTTTCCTGAAATGTGCAATCCAGAATAAAGAAAATCCATAGTACAGCCACCTCTGGGTCTAATAAGCCTAAATAGTGCAAACATTTAATTGGTATTATTACAACTTCTGAAATACAGAGAATATTGTTCAATAACAGAAGTTCCAATTTAAAAAGTGCTTTTAAGTTTATTGAAGACAGGTGTCTCAAGTGCAAGCATTGCTGAGATCATTACATAAAGAAATCAGGGTGTGCTGACATAAAGGGAAACATAATTGGCTCTGAAGGAATTACAAATTTCGAGCTGTGATAAAGCATGAAAATACAAATGGTCAACCAAAAAGGAAAACAACCTGGACTGATTTTCAGGAGAGCTATTGAGGGAGAAAAAAGTCTTTTGTTCTGTAAACCAAGTTCATTTGGCATGAAAATAATACAATGATAAAAATCTTTGAATCTAAATTTCTGGCTTATATTTCAAACCAGATTTCATTTAAAGATTATTGTTCTTTTTTTTATTTTTGGGTGGTTTGTGTGTTTCGATGTATTTGAAAATGACCACAGAAGCTACAAAAAGCTGAGCAGTGTCAAGCAATAAGAAGGAAATTTCTTCTAGCATTATTGTGGGGGGGGTTACATTTTTTTTACCTTTTAATTAAAACACTGTTATTTTTTTTTCCTTCAAGATATTATGTTTCCTGAAACTTAATCTTATGATGAGGGTGCTATTGGAACTCTGTTCTTTAGACAGACAATTTGAGCTCATGTGACAGTTGTTTCAGTCCATTACTTACCCAGATGAATACATTCTTTTCAGCACAGTTTTCCTATCTTTCTCTTTTTAATGCTGATGGAATCAGATACTCAAACACTTTGTTTTGCTTTGCTTTGCCTTTCAGAAGTGAATTAGCTGGGTTAGGAAGGCAATTCACGGCTGTAGATACTGTTTAGTTCTCTTGGTAAGTCTGTAAAAGTATCTCCTAAATGAGTCCAACAGTACCTTCTATTGTCCAGAAACGAAACGATTGTAAGTGAAAATCAGCAGAGCAGCACCATTTGGAAAGATACTTTGGGATTCTTACTTAACTTGCACATCAACAAATTTTCTGCTTTAGGAAGAAAGAAAAACTCAAATAAAATTTTGGCTCATGAGGTTAGAGGCAGCTGATGATTAATTGAGTTCTAAATGTGTCCTACTTTGGAAATTGCTACCATTTGCTATGAAATGCCATGTAACTTGAAAAATAAGGAAAACAGAAAATAAGGGGGGAAAAGAAGACCCATCCTTGGCAGACTATTGTTACGATTAAGATTCTAAAGCCGATTTAAGTTCTACAGTTAACTCATTTTCATGGTTCAGAACACGACAGTTTATACAACACAATACATAATAACCTTAATGCTTTGAAACACATTTACCCATGTAACCATTCCAGTGTAGGCTATGCTGCTTTTTCAAATTGTTTGTCTTAAGTTAAAGATTGCCATACCATTTCATTTTATTTCTTTCATATTTAAATCTAGATGAGTTCTTTGAAACCATGTGTGGTTTGTTAATAAAATCAGTCAACAAATTCGTAAAACTCTCTTTCCAGACATCTTTGTGAAAATTCAGATTTCATACGTTCAAAGCCAGTCATGTATCTAAGTGATAAACCACAACTGTAAGGTTCTCTGGTTCAAATATCTGCTTGCAGCAGTGTGCAGCTTTTGAATTAGAGCAGCAATTTTCCTTTTATTTCCCCAAAACCAGCTGTAAAAAATGATAACCAGCTTTTAACTTGTCATCTGAAAGGATTCCCTTTAAGATGAGTACAGCTGTGTGGCATAACTCTTTCCACACTGGGATTAAGACTGAGATGCAGCATATTCCCAATATCCTCTGTCCATCAGCGGCCTCACAGCTCCCGTGTGAAGTGAAACTGCAAAATGGGGAGGGCTCAAATTCTAGAGCTGTGAATGTGTCTCTACACTAACTCCCTCTTCTTTAACATTTGGGGAATATATTTGAATGTAAAGCAAGATAAATCCTTTCAGGTTCCACCATTTAATTAAGCTTTCAGCTATCTTTGTGAATGAACTGGAGAGCATCTAATATGCATGTCTACAGGGAACAGATCAGGACCACCACTCCTTCTGTGAAGTTGTTTGCTATCAGCTGGAAAAAATCTCAACTCAATTAGTCTCTCTCTGTGTTTAACTTCCTTTGGAACACTGCATCTCCTAAAGCTGAATCCCAACTGTAATAACTGTACGCAAATAAAAAAATACTTTCTTCCTCTGAGATGGCCTGCATTTCTGGTAGTAATTGGGTTTGAGCAGTGGCAGGATAAGGTGACTGTGGTATAGGAACTAGCAAGGGAAGGATGACATCAGAGGATTTAAGAAACATTTTAAGTGTTCAAGGTTGTCTAGTAGACCAGAGCAGAATTGTTCTGATTTTTTTTCCCTCTCACACTCTCTCTTATTATAAGTAGATGTATGTAGGATTCCCAAAGAGGGAAATAACTTGATTTAGTGTCTAATTGAAAACGGTAACAACTTAAAAAGGTAAATCCCAACAGTGGTTCACAGGGACCACTGGCAATGCTTTACTCCATGAGAACAATCAACAAGATGACCTTACCTGCCATGAAGGATTGTCTTTTGTCTGGCCGGTATTTGCATGCTTCTCCACTATAATGCATCATGGTAACTGTGTGAGCAGAATGTTTTAGGAACAGATGATCTTTCACAACCCCATAACCACCTGACCCCCATTTAGTACCAAAGTCATGAATGTAAATAAAGATCAAGTTAGAACAGTCTTTTCCTGCACTATGTGACAACTGTGGGGCACTAATGTCCCAAAAACCAGTTGTTCCTGGGAACCGTAAGATACCCAAAAGGCAGCCACCAAACTGATTTAGAATAGTGCTAACCTTCCCATGGCAAAATATGAATCAATGTGACAAATGTCAAACACTTGTCAAACACTTCAACTTTTCATGCATCGGTACTTTGAAGAAGAGCGACACAGTTTTCCTGTGTGTACAGAATATCATCACAAACCATTTTCAGCTGTTACAACCAAATCAAGACAGAGACTATCTTCGTCTGCATTGTTCCAACTGGCTTTCTTAAATATCCAACACAAGCATTCAAACAAAATGAAGGATTTCTCTCTCTAAAGGTAACCACTAAATTAAGTATTGTACATTCAAAGGAGTGAACGGCCTATTTGAAAATCAGTCAGCACTCGAGTGCCTCCCCTCACTGCACTTCCTCCACCCACACCGATGTTCCAGTTTCTCTTCAGGACATCCTCACTCCTGACTACTCCCACCTTCCTTACTCCATCCCTACATCACCCCTGATTGCAGTGCCACTAATACACCACCAGGCCGCCCACCTCTTCCTTACACTGTCCATCATCTTGCTGTGCATGTCTAACCTCCCACCGAGCTGCTCTGGGGAAGGACACCAAGACATATTAAGCTCTCTCTCTCTCTAGCACAGCTGCCAGAAAATTAACAGCACAAGCATCTTCCAAGACAGCTGTCTGTACACTGTGGCTGGGTGACAGGCCATGGTGGTGGCACACATTTTAACTCTAACAACTGAGTAAAGAACATGTTTTCGATTAGCTGCTGTGCAAAGCTGCCTGCAAACTGCAGTAATAGCCTAAAGAAATTTTCTTTATAGTTCAAGTCTTTATTTTTAATAATGGGATCAAAAGCCACTTCTTTAGTTTTGCTGTACACATGTAACAGAGAAGGATTAAGACCATTTCATTTATTTATGTTCTTGAACATTAATATAAACCTTAAGGAAGATGTAATGTGGAACTATTTCACCAGTTCTCCTACTGCTCTGTATCATCTATCCATGCATAGTCAAACCATGAATTAGGCCCAGAAAAGTTATGAGACTGTCACGAACAGTAATGGTGTGCACAAAAGAGCCCCATTCACTAAAACGTGTCCTTTGGCTTCCAATGCCTCTAAAAGCATTCACATCACAATTTCAAATTGTTTTCAGCAAGCCACGACCAATGGAAGCATGCCTTTATTTAACAAAAAAATTATTTTTCACAGCATTTTATTTTTCACAGCATTTTCATCTCTCATCTGACATTTTTCTGAGCGTGCTCAGCTACGATGGGAGGCCCTCCACACCTCTGAGGGGGCCTGAGGGAGCCTGGAGCTGCGGTCCCTCTAACACCAGGGTATGTCGCGGGCTTGTAGTAGCCACGCAGAGCACTGTGAAGCATCCACAGCCCTGCTGAGTGTTTTCGATGCGAGGAGCACTCAGGCTGCAAGGATTCCTTTCCAGCCCCGCCTCAGCCGGCTCTCCCTCAGGAATCCCCGCACGGCCGCCGCCGCCACCACCACCTTCTCAGCGTCACAAC